>JBBPOD010000134.1:0-29066 GCA_038091255.1 Tylopilus intermedius | reverse complement strand
CGTGGCCCGTGAGTGCCGGGGGCAAATACTCGGGCGAGCTTCGCCGTAAGATTCTCGGATCGTGTGGGCAGCTGTTCCATGATGTCATTGTCCGATGTTCACAGCAAATGAATGTCAGGAGTCAATGTATAATGGTCCGGTCCCGCCCTGCCCATGCGTCACTGCCTGTCACTGCCAACTCCAGACGGCCGGACCACATGGGATGTCAGTGACGTC
This sequence comes from Tylopilus intermedius, assembly GCA_038091255.1. Classification (NCBI taxonomy): domain Eukaryota; kingdom Fungi; phylum Basidiomycota; class Agaricomycetes; order Boletales; family Boletaceae; genus Tylopilus; species Tylopilus intermedius. The sequence goes on along the minus strand of JBBPOD010000134.1, from coordinate 28,850 downwards.
ATGACTTCTGCGAACAACGGTTAGTGATCCCGACTCTGCATTCCTGGCGACCGACCATCGACGTATCAATCGATTTGGAGGCTGTGTGATCCAGTCACATTCCAAATACAGTCTACATATAATACATACAAGATGCAGATCCGATTCTACATTGATCTGCGTGCAACTACGAGTAATTATCCTGCAAATTAGAGTAAATAGGTCGCGCACGACAAGTACAACACAACGTACAGACACACAAGCAATCGTAACTGGAAGCCAGCTACGTTGTATGGTCCTTGATTGGGTTGCCTTCAGTATTGGTGGACACCCCTTGACAAGCGCCCGAGTTCTCGTAATCACTCCCCAATTGGGTGAGGGTCGGCCTCGTGGGGGGGTTGCCACTGTCACCGCCCTCCGTGGCATTGCCCCGCTCTTCCAGCACTTCTTCCATGCTCATACCGCCACAGCCGCTCTCCACAGCCAGTGGATGACCCAGCCAGACGTCATCCCTTGCGCTGTGAAGCATCTCCGTCTCCAGATCGACGTCGAGGTCGTACGCAGAAGCGCGAAGCTCTGACCATGCTTCCTCGCTGACGTGTGAGTGGGGAAACGAAGTGGCCACGGAGAGGTTAGTGGGACGGCGGGAGTGCGAGGGTCGCACTACGATTGGAGGATAGGTTTTCGATGGACCTCTTCTAATCCGTCCGATCCGTGATGGTTTGGAGATTGCAGCTGGGGTAGGGGAGGGCTGTGATGTGGGTGTGGCTGGGTCCGGTTGTGTGCAGTTGGTATGACGCCATATTCTCCAAATCTTCCAGCGTTTACTCATGCCGTGTTCGGATTGTGAGCGAGGGGAATGTTGGTGTACACTAGGCACATTCGGGCTAGCGTTGGATGTAGCACGCGGGCGACTCACGAAGTAGAAGCCGATCAGGATCACGAAGAAGCAAACTGTTGGGAGTGACGAGCGTTAGCCAGATAACTTTTTGGTGGTGAAATGCAAGGTTCTGAGCGAAGATGCGCCCCTAAGACGTTCCTACAGAACGTAGCCAGCAAACAACGTGGCGACCCGTCGCTCATCTCAGGAGCGTACACAAGTGGCGCGCGCGTAATTGAGCCCCGGTCACCAAGACCGTGATGTGTTGTTGACACGAATAACGCATTGGAAGCAAAAGAGGACGGAATACCACCAACCTACACCAAGCACGACGAAGATTGTAGTATTCTGACCCAAGCCACCATTGCTAGCTCTTGAGTATAACCGTGATTGTATTTGCATCGCTTTAGCCTTGCGAGCAAGGGAAGGTGCAGATGGTCTGCCGAGTTCAAAGGCATGCAGAGGGGAAAGAGCAGGAGACATGACGACCTGGGGCCAGGTTTGGAAGTGAATTTAAATCTTGGGAGGGAGGGACGGCATTGGGCCTAATTATCAGAGTATGATTGGGCTTCCACGGTTCTGCAGTGCCTCGTTCGTGGGTCGACGGACCAATAAAACTTTACCTCCACATTCCGAATTACTCCGACCCATTCCGAATCCACGTCGAAGAGAATCGCTTCCATGAGCTGCTGGCGTGGCTGTGAAATGGGGGCAGCCTCGAGGACACCGTAAGGCACCAGGGACTTACATAACCATGCACAAGACAACCAAGGTATTTTGGCCAGCAAATGAGATCAAAGCCTATTCGTCTGAGCGGCAGATGCGGAGAATGTCGAAAGCGCTCGAGCGTCAAGCCGGCCGAGTACAGCGAGTGAGGCAAAACATGGCTAATCTCCCGCTGCTATCGGTCCACCACGAATCCCACGATAAGATTCAGCCTCCCCGGATACACGACCCCCACTCACCTTGGAAATGGACTCCGAGGCTCAGTCGCTCAAATAACGACGGAAGATCAACCAGCGAACGGGTGCTGGGCATATCGGGGAAAATCAGGTCAAAGGACCACACTTTCAACTTGAAGTTAAGCGGGTTCTGATTGGACGCCGCTCCACTCCCTGGCCTTGACCATAGGCCATGTGGAGGAATGAAATCATTCCTGTACGCCGCAGCCGCGCGGATAGGACCCGTGGATGCGCGGCTCATCAACCCGCCAAAATATCTCGCTGAGTGCAAGCTGTACAATGGACAAGACCGTGGGGCTCGTATGATTATGTAAGCATTCCACGGCAACTTCTCGGTAAAACGTGTCCACTTTGTGGCCCGGCTTGGACAGGAATGAGCGCCACCCAGTTACTCTTGCTGTGTCTAGGGTTTGCGCTACTTGTGCTCATACTCTCATACACTGCATACACCGAAGCGCTATGGTCAAGATCATCCTGTACTCGTGAAGCTATCCTCAGCAAGTTAGGAGTCGGTGTCACTCAACCAACGAGTTACAAGTTCATCGGATTCTTTCATCCCTACTGGTGAGCCTTTGCTGTACTTCTGGGGATGGCATGGATAACTTATCAAGACTTCCAAGTAATGCAGGAGGTGGAGGCGAACGCGTACTGTGGACTGCCGTCGCCCATATACAACGCGAATACAAGGACGTTATCTGTGTCGTCTACTCCGGGGACGTGGATGCCTCGAAACAAGAAATCATCGAAAAAGTAAAAGTGAGATAATTCTAACTTTATCGTGAAATGTGCTCCAACCTTGGCACTAGGCTCGCTTCGCTATTCATCTTGAACCATCCACGCTTTATTTCGTTTTCCTGAAATCAAGAGGTCTAGTCGAGAGTTCTCGATGGCCTAGGTTCACCATTCTTGGCCAGAGCTTTGGTTCTATGTACCTCGTATGGGAAGCAATGTCAAGATTTATTCCCGACCTCTTTATCGGTGAGCCCAGCTTGTCGAACCTGCACGCTGTTCCTTATATCAAATCCGCGCGGTTGTAGACACCATGGGTTACGCTTTCACCTTCCCAGTTGTGACATGGCTCACAAGGGCTTCTGTGCCCATTGGAGCATACGTTCATTATCCAACCGTATCTACTGATATGCTCGCTCGCGTTCGAGGCGAGTCCTGGAAAATGCGAGCAAAACGACTGTGAGTGCTCCATCCATGTTGTTGCACTTCTCTCAATGTCTGATACAGTTATTATCGCCTGACGATGTACTACTATGCCCTATCTCTCTCGCATGCTCAGTTCCTGATGGTCAACTCATCGTGGACATGCACCCACATTGCATCTACTACATCGCATGAGCACTTCGGGCCACTGATTCAGTGGGCGCATCGACTGACTCCTCTGATATTCATTAAACTTTTCCTTTCGGGATCAGCTGTTCGACAGGTCATCGATGGACCAGGTTCTGCGAGTGGAAATAAGGTAGTCAGGATCAAACCTGTCACCGTGTATCCCCCCTGTGATACACGAGAGATGGCCAAGTTTTCGCTACACGGCAGAGAACGAATTATCCTCAGTGTAGCACAATTTCGGTACGTTGATTCTCATGGGTAGGTTCTGGCATTGATGTCATGTTAGACCCGAAAAGAATCTTCCGGCACAACTCCATGCCTTTGCACAGCTGTTGGCAGACCACCCAGAGTACAAGACGCGAGAGGGTTCCAGCAATAATCCTGTCCGGTTAGTGTTGCTCGGTGGTGCACGGCACAAAGGCGACTTGGACAGGGTCGGGTCTTTACGTACGTTGGCCAAAGAGCTAGACATCCAGGTGATTAATTTCGCTAAAACAGCCCTTCCTGACTGACCCTGCATGCCAGACCCAAGTCACGTTCGTCGTCAACGCTCCTTACCCTGATATGCTTGGCTGGCTCTCTCGGGCAAGCATCGGCCTTAGTACGATGGTCGACGAACACTTTGGGATAAATGTCGTCGAATTCATGGTAAGCTGTGCGAATTCGCACGCCCATCTCGACTCCGGCTGCGTGTTTACCACATGTATGATATGGGTAATTAGGCAGCAGGTCTCATTCCCCTCACCCATGCTTCTGGAGGCCCGCTGAACGATATCGTCGTGCCCTACAAGTCACAGCCTACTGGCTTCCATGCACGGACACCGGGCGAATTCGCGATGGCATTGCACGAGGTATGATTGCCTTTTTGTCTTGCTTCTTCTTCGTCTCCGCTCTGTGCTTCCTTGTGGCATCCACGCGTGTGTGAGGTGCTGATACTGCCTCATTTGCCGAATAGATTCTAACGATGGACGCTGCCACCGAGAGAGGGTACAGGGAGCGAGCGAGGCAGTGGGCCGTGGAGAGATTCTCGGAAGAAGAGTTTGTCAAGGGTTGGGAAGGGAGTGGGTGGATGGCATGTATTCGGCGACGATGATGGGTATGTGCCACTATCTTTGTCCCCATATACCCCCGTACGATGCTTTTTTCGTTGTCCTCTCGTGATGTGGTACATACGTATCGTTAGCCGTGGCCACAAAGATTCGGTGACGTGATCTTAATGGAACGGCTTCGAGAGCGATAAGTACTTTCAAGCGATTAGTTTTTTTTCGGAAGATCAGCGGCTAAACTGTCGAGCGGGAAACGGGTCAAGGACCGACAGTTCCATGTCTATTACAGTGAGATTCAGGATGGACCTATGATTAATCTCGTCGGCGTCCTAAAGGCGATGTTGCAAGTATACATTCTTGCTATAAATAGATGGAGACGCGTGGACTACCGACGCGGGTATGTATGGGCCATCGAACGGCCTAAGACCGTCTAATCGATATCCTTTCCCTCGATGACTTTCTCGCCGTCTTCAGAAAATTTCACATTGTTCTGTTTATGTGTCAATCAGATAGGAGAAGGGATATTGTGATACACCCCTACCGGATCCGATGACGACTTGCCCACATACTTGGTATGGGCTATGGTATCGCTGTGAGAGGATGTAGCACGGTAAACACGGATACTCACTTCCATATGCGACTAGATCTCCGCTCTCGTTGGTAAAATCTACACGGGTATACGCCAAGCTCTTCCCTGGAAAGATGATCAGACTTGAATCATCTCAACATTGTGTATTGGCGGGGTGCGTACCCAAAGCGGTGACCGTCGCCGTGGCATTGAGAACGTCGCCAACTTTACCGGCGGGTCGGACGAACGAGGTGCTGACGTCGGTTGAAACGCCGGTCATGTAGTGTCCTTTGGAGGCGACGGCCAAGGAACCCACGGTATCCGTCAGTGACATGATCAGTCCACCATGGACTGTCTGGTGCTAGAAAATCAGCATCAAGAGCGCCGTCGCGAGCAGTACAGGCGCACCCCGACTCTGTTGACTACGTGCGACGTTGAGTGGTGCTTCAATGTGATGAAGACGGGAATGCATACGGTTATAGGGCTCTATTTTGAGCTTAGTCTCGACGAGGCCGGGTAAAGCACGGGTTATGACGAGCTGTAAGTGATAGCGTTAGCAGCTGTGGTGTTGAGGAGGGTGTACGGACGTTTGGAAAACATTGCGTGTCATGACCTGATAAGTGGTTTAGATATATGGTTGTGCTCCGTAGATCGTTCAGCTAACCTTTGTTATCGATGAAGGACCTCCAGACCTGCAAGGACAGCTATTAGAAGGATTGTGAAAGAGATAAGAGGCTTGCCCTCCGAGTGAAGCGCAGACAGGCAGACATTGTTGGATGTGAGCAGCATGCCCATTTCTGGAAGGTGGTTGTTTGTTTCCAACGCTCTTGCCAAACAACCCAGTTTGTGTTGAATTCGTTCTCCGCTCGGTGACATCCGACTGTGCTCTGTCCGTAGCCATTCTTGAACTGCGACGTTCCTCGACCACCTCTGCTTTCTCTTCCTGCAGCGCTATTCAAAATGTCTGATCTCTGTCCCGTATACGCTCCCTTCTTCGGTGCCATGGTGAGTGTTTACAACGAGCCCAGGTGGGAGCCGATGTTGAAACGAGCTACAGGGCTGCACTTCTGCGATCGTGTTCACTTGTAAGAATCCAAGTTTCAATGGCGAGACACGCATTCAACGTTCATTTCTTTTCCGATGTGCCGCCTAGGTATTGGAGCCAGGTTCGTGTCTGACTGTCATGAAAACTTCATCCTCTAACCAACGCGCAGTTATGGTACCGCCAAGTCTGGTGTTGGTATCTCTGCAATGGGTGTCCTCCGGCCTGACCTCGTCATGCGATGTGTCATTCCAGTTATCATGGCTGGTATCATTGCTGTTCGTGTCCCATTTTATCGTTCCGAGGATATGCGTGACCAGTAGTTCAGATTTACGGTTTGGTCGTTTCGGTTCTTATCTCAAGTTCACGTACGTCGAATTGTTTCTCTTCGTTCTGCCGAGCCTGATCTTCTGGTGATAGTCGGTTCGTCCATGTCACTTGCATCCAGTTTCATCGACCTCGGTGCTGGTCTCTCCGTCGGCCTCGCTGGTCTCGCAGCTGGCTTTGCTATTGGAATCGTCGGTGATGCAGGTGTAAGAGGCACTGCACAGCAACCGCGTCTATATGTCGGAATGGTTGGTTCCTTCCGCACGTCACTTGTCGCTTCTCGTTGACTTGCCACGTAGGTGTTGATTCTCATCTTCGCCGAAGTTTTGGGCCTTTACGGTATGTTCTCGCCGGTTACTCGGGTGCTTTCATTTTAATGAAATCTTCCAGGTCTCATCGTTGCTCTTATCATGCACACGAGGGCTGGTACAATTGCTGGAGTAAGCTTCCTTTTCAAACCGAATATTTCTCCGGTAACCAACCTTTGTCCTAGTGCTAAAGTGACTGCTCATCCCGACGTAACACGGCTCGACTAGAGCTCTTCTTGTCTACCTACCGCCTCCTGTTCTGCTGTCTCTGATAATTTCATCCATTACCCCGAATAGTGTACTTTGGCATCGAATCCAGGTTGTCGTGTCCAGCAACAACATAAGTCGCTTCGTTCAAATCCGCAACGTCGGCCACAACTGCATCCGCGTTTACTTGGTGTGTTATGAATCAAGGACTGACCTTCCCCGCTTGGATGCCCCCTCAATGTTACTCTTGAATTCCCGGCATCATGTAGTCAGCGCCTAGTCATTTAGACTATCATGATTGAGTTGTGAATCACTTGGAGTAATGTGTAACAACCTGAAGGAGTATTTTTGTGTCGACGTGTCTCATCACGACTTGTTTCCCAATGCTCCTCACTTCTTCGTAGAGATGAATTCTTTTTCGTCGTTGCCTAGGACATTGCTGGCATTGTCCTTGATTGCTCTGCCAGTGTTGGCCGTTACCGTATCTTTGCCACCGACGTCTTCGAACGACCCCTTTCGCGCCATCGTCGTCGTCTACCGCACACAGCAGCCGGAACCACCATTGTGCTGCTTGAAGCCCTTACCAACTATCGGCCCTCCAGAAGGACCCGAAGACGTCCTTCTCTCATTCGAAGAGTGGAAGTCAAAACAATTCCACCCCACGCCGCAAAACATCCCCGCAAAACCCAATGCAGAGACAGCGAGCAGCGATGCCCCAAGCAAAACCCACGCCCAACATGCCGAATCCGCTCTGGTAGACACCCAGTTACCACCCGAGTTGTCGTATCCTACCAGCGACGACGCCCTGCCTCCGCATTTCCGCGTACCTATCGTCGATAGGTTCAACTATGCCAACCTGGACTGTTCTGCGCGAGTCCACACGACCCACAAGTCTGCCAAGTCTGCTTCGTCCATCCTTTCCGCCAAAAAGGACAAGTACTTGCTCTCGCCGTGTAGTGCCGATCCCCAGTTCGCGGTGGTGGAACTCTGCGACGACATCCGAATCGACACGGTGCAACTGGCAAACTTCGAGTTCTTCAGCGGGATGTTCAAGGACTTTACCGTGAGCGTCGCGAAGACGTATACTGGTACCGACGAGGGGTGGACTCCCGCTGGAACGTATCGCGCCAAAAACGTCAGAGGCGTCCAGGTAGGATTCTTTCATTTCGCAATCTGTTTCAGTCTGACCGTCCGCATAGTCTTTCCATCCACCGACGTCCTTGCGTGACTTTTACCGATTCATTCGAATCGACTTTCATTCCCATTACGGGCACGAATATTACTGCCCCATCTCGCTGCTTCGGGTATATGGCCTCACTCATCTCGAAGAATGGAAGTGGGACATGTGGGAAGCCGAGAGCCGCGCACGATTACAGGATTCCGCCGCACAGAGCAATGCGACGAGTCCTCAAGCGACATCCAATAGCAACTCGAACGCTTCCGTGACCCGGGATTCGGCGGCCGAGATCCGCTCAAACGTCAGCTCATCGCCATTGGATACTGCATTGGCTGGCACATCCATTCGTGAGGCGCCTTCCTCCTCCGGCTCGCCACTGGTACATACGCAGCCTCGAAGATCGGATTCCGTCCCGGACGAACGAGCGGCGTTATCGAGCAGCAGAGATGGGGCACAACAAGCGTTAGTGACGCAACCCACAGGAATACACTCGGTAACGGAGGCAATCTCGTCGCTCTTGTCCGTATCTCCCCCTGCTTCTGTTGTTTCACCCTCCTCACCCACGGCCGAACACCCTCAACTCCATTCACATGACTCTGATACACAAGTGCTCCCCACCCTTTCGCCGCAACCAAGCAACCCGCCGGCTTTTCCCTTGATTCAGCCGATTCCCCTGCAAGTGCATCCGTCTCCTCAGCAAGGAGGCGGAGAATCCATCTACCGCACGATAATGAATCGTTTGACGACTCTTGAGACGAACCACAGTTTGTACGTCCGATATGTGGAGGAGCAGACCGCGGGTGTTCGGGAGGTGTTGAGAAAGCTGAATGAGGAAGTTGGCAGGCTTGAGAGCGTCGTAAGTGTTCGCACCGTAGGAAGAACTCAGTGTGTAACAGAATTCTCGTGCAGAGTCGAATGCAAGCACAAATGTATCAACGGACAGTTCACGAGTGGGAACGACAAAGGTTACGATTAGAACTCGAACATGGCGAGCTACTTTCTCGCGTCAACTTTCTCTCGGACGAGGTGACTGCTACGCCCTCCGTGGGTTACACATCGCTGACCCTGCGCAGGTCGTACTTGAGAAACGATTAAGCATTGCTCAACTGTGTCTACTTCTTGCCGTGCTTGTATTTATCGGTCTCACGCGCGGTGCTCCTTCACAACATCCACCGACCATGCGTCGGTCTATGCGAGAACGGGGCGTTCGTAACCTTAGCTTTGAGAGCAGCGCAGAGGGCTGGAATCCGCTGCGAAGGCGCAGTCGAAGTCCAACAGAAGAAATAGGCAACAGGAAAGCTGAAAAAGTAGTGACCGGTGACTATTCCTGTCTCGTTCGAGAGATGCCTCGCTAACGCAGATTTCGGTGACGCAGCAACAGATGCCCGCCTGTTGTTCCCGGTGTCGACAGATAGCCCCGACCCCAAGTCGGAACTACACACTCACGACTATCAGCACGCGCCGAGGCCGTTCAAGTTTCCCGTCGCGTCCGCGGCGGCATTGCACAAGCACACACACGCCTCGACTGTCTATCGTACCCCGACGAAATCTCGACCATGGAAGATGGCCGAGCCGCATACGCTTCCGCGGGCCGAACCACTCGCGCGATCGCATTCATCCTCAACTTCGAGCCACCTCCAGGGACGCTCTGCAAAACGGTGGGCACGCAGTGCCCATTTGCACGAGATCAAGATCCTACGGGATCGGCACGGCGGTGGGGGTGCGAGGCGCACGTGGACGTACAAGGATCGAGAGCACGAACGCGAAAACGCGATGGTGGGAGACGTGTTCAACGTCTCGACGTCGTCGTCCTCTGTGTTCTCTCCTTCCCACGTGAAAGCGAGGAGTAGAGTGTCGGATGAGCTGCGGCGACCGCTCACGCCGATGGGGGCCGTGCGTGGTTACACGGAGGAAGGCGTGGATGGGGATGTGTGGGTGGATACGGACGTGGGCGAGGATGATGTTCTAGTCGTCTCGGAGAGGGCGGTTGCGCTGCAATCGCCAGAGCGCGACGTGTTCGCCTGACGTTTGGGACTTGGATGTCGCTACTGGGACATGTTTTCGGTGCAGCTTGTTTACATATAGTGCTTCACTTCACGTCTTTTTGTTCTCACCCAATGATCATATTATGTAGTATCCATAGCGCATCTTAGACTAATACTACTGTCCGTGAAGTACGGTCGCAACGGTGGCTCACAGGGAAGAGCGGGTGATGTACGTACTACGTACTACATACTAGTAGGTATGTACATAGCAGGAGTGAAGATTTGGGCAAAAGCCTGAAGCACTGAGGGCGAGCGAGCTGGGTTACCAGGGGTAAGGAGCCTGCGACACATGCAACAGAGCTCACCCCGCATAGAAGAAGGCTCCTGTGGCGTATGAGGACCAGAGGACGTCGGAGCACGCTGCGTATGGCTCGATACCAGTGGACGCAGCAATTCGTGTACGGTAGATACCGGTGGACACGGTAGTGCAATGCGCGTATGGATTGATACCAGGGGACGCGACTTTATTGTGTGTATGGTAGTAACCAGTGGACACACGTCGACGCGAGGGAGCGACGCGACGTGCGTCCGAGTCGAGTCGCCGTCGACACGAAGGAGGACCAGCGAGTTGGCGAGCTGTCGTGGAGCGGCGTCCGTGAGGTTGAATGCACAGCGTGCGACCTGCGAAAACGAGGAGCGGGCGATGCGAGGGCGCCAGCGAGCTGACAAAGACGAGATGGCGGACGAAAAGACGCAAAAAGTCAGAGGGTTGAGTTTTCCGAACGTTTCCAAACACGGCTCACGTGCTCGCGCGAGTGCGGCTTGTAAGTACATACCACCGCCTCTTTTGCTAAGCTGTCCTGAAGTAACACTAGCATGGATCTCTCCCTGCCATCGGCAAGACTCCTTCCTAATTACAGTCTGTCTCTCTCAAACACTTTCCCATGCACGGCAGCGCGCGAGAATGATATCCTACTCGTCCAGCCCTCCGTCATCATCTACTGATGCGTCGACAGCTCATTGCAGGGAACAGACCTAGGGAGGACTGTAAGGTATTGCAAACCATTCTATTGGAAGGTTGACTCCGAAATTGGTGAGGCAGCAGCATCAAAGTGCAACAGTACTAGTTCTAATTTGGCTACAGCTTACACTGCATATCACTATGCCGTCGACGCCGCCGCCCGTCCTCGCCATCCGGTCGTTGCCATACTGGGGCAAGCAACGTCCATCAACGTTTCAACATCCCCCTGCCCCCACTGCATCCCCAAGAGATGGGTGGCGGTGGCGAGCTCGTCATTGGGTCGCGAAGGTCCCGGAGAGTAGTGGAGGGCGCGTCGCACACGCCGTCGTCGTCACATCATCATTACTGCCATGTCCTTGCCATCGTCCCGTGGTTGCGTGCGGCGCATCGCATGTCTCGTCGCCGCCGCCGCCGCCGGTGCCTGTACTTGCCCTCGTCTGTCAAGCCGGATCACCCGCCATTCTGTAACCTGATTGAATGACAATGTTCAAATCATGGAGTTTATTTTTATCTCCAACCAAATACCCCAAGCCTATTTGATGTCCGCTCAGACCCCCCACCAAACATCCTGCCCCGTCCGCCACGGATGTGGTGCTTCGCGACCGGTAACATCCATCAGACTTAGTTCGGTGGCGTAAATGAGGTCAGTAGGCGGCACCTTGGAATATAAAATGGGAAGAGGCACGCTTCTTCCCAGGCTTTCATCATTTTTTTTGCTAGACTCTGTCGTTGATGAGCCCATGTCGTCGACAATATTAACGATGGGTACGAACTGACAAGATTCAGATGGGGCAGCACAAGTACTGACTATACTGGATAGAGCACGCTCTGCCAATCGAAATTAACGCCAGCGGCGGATTATGTGCGATGGCATTCTCTGCGAATGGCGAGCATCTCTTCAGTGGTGGTCGATACCAGCACGTTGGGGTATGGCGAGTGCGAGATGGGCAACGCGTGGGAACGATCGAAGGGTGGGATGTCCTCTGTCTCGCAGCGTCGAAGGATGGAAAACGGATCGCAGGAGGGACATATGGGGGCTGGGTCTTCATATGGGATGCCAAGACGCACGACAAGGTCTGGTCGCACAAGGAGGATCCCCGGGCCACCGACATTTTCGCCGTTGATTTCTCCCCTGACTCCACGAGACTCGTCTCAGGGTCTTTCAACACAGCCACAATTTGGGACGCCGAAACAGGCGAACAGGCAGAATCACTACCCCACGGAGATTGGGTGATCACAGCCAAGTACTCACCGGACGGCAATCGAATCGCGACGACCACTTGGAAGGAATCCGTTCATGTTTGGGACAGCAACGACGGCCGTCTACTCCTCGACATCCCAGTAAAGGTCACACCGTTGTATAACAACGGCCTTGCATGGTTCGACAACCACGTCTTCGCCGTATCCGACAACACAATCAAGCGATTGGACGCAGTTACTGGTTCCATAGTCTCGGAATACCCTGCACCAAACAGCGACCAGCACTCGTGCATTGCATTGGCAAAACATGGTAAATTTCTCATATACACAAGGAGTCGTACAGTCACCTTTTGGGATATATTGACACACTCGCAACTTGGTCCCATCGATAACCTTAAAGAAGTACACGCAATCGCGCTATCTCCCGATGAAGGGTCTCTCGCGATTGGTGGAGAAAATGGGAAAATCGTCTTCGGACGTCTACCTCGCCGTACCGTGGGTACCACATCTCTCGATCGATTGATGGAGAGACTGACATTCCGCTCGCGTTTCTAATCAGAATTTATTACCACTTCCTCGTCTACATCCCACCCTCCAGGATACAGACATCCAGATCGACCACACTGCGCTCAACGCTTGGAAGCATGATCAACTCAACGACGCAGAGACATCATTAACCACCACCATACAAGAGTCTCAGAACTCGAAACATTATCTGCTTGCTGCTCGAGCTCTCGTACGCGCTCGTTTGGGGTACTATGATGAAGCTCTCCTCGATGCCCATGCGGTATGTTTCACTTTTGTCTCATACACTGCCTGCATTTGATATGCTACCTCACCAAGGCAATCGAAATTCAACCGTCGATCATTGCCTACATCGCAAAGAGTCTAGCGCATATAGGGAAGGCTGAGAAGGACAGGGCATATCGAGCATGCGATATCGCGTTCGAGCACTTTCATTCATCTCACGTTACACTTCTCCTCCTCATCAAGGTATGTATTTTTGTGCTGGGTTTTCCCCCTGATTGGCTCATAACCCTAGGCTGTAATTGTCTTTCTGGCTGGGGAGCACGCCGATGCCATTTCCCGCATGGATGATCTCATTACTGTGGTCCCTTCTGAACCAACATGCAGTGTGGTACAGGCATGTACATAATACGCTAATATGCAAGTGATGCCATGGCTGATATTTTATAAAGGCTTATATGTGTTTTCTGCAGGGGAGTGAGCATTTGATTCGCGGAAACTATGAGGGCGCAATCCATTCTCTGGAGCGTGCACGTGCCCAAGTGCAGTGCCCTCGATGGAACCAACCACCGTTGGTGCTTTCGTTGGTAAGCTTCCCGTAGGGTCTTGTGTATGTTTCTAGACTGCTCATCGGTTGCTAGATGTCAGGGTGGAAGCTCGATGCGCTCCATATTACAGTTCGTCAACATCTTTGCGAAGCCATGTATGCTGCTGGTCGTGAGGAGGATGCTAGCCAAGCCCTTCTCGAGATGGTAAATTCCTTTGACGAAGAGATATATACGAGCAAAGTAATCACGAAATGGATTTCTCGTAAGTCGATACTCTGTTCGTTTGTGTTCTGTGCACTCAAGTTTTTCCCAGAGTTTATACATCAATGTCTCTCCGCACCTGAAAGCACCAACAACTCGGATACAGCCCAAAACAATTACACAGCGGTACCTCACGCGACTGCCCCATCACTTTTGAGGGAATGGGCCAAAGCTAAACTAATTCTTGGTTCTTGGCGAGGCGCCTTAAGTTCCGCGATATGTGTGAGTTTCCTTTATCCATCTTGGTGACTCGTGGGCTAGAAAACTTGGTTCAAGTTCGTTGTTTCCAGGTTCACGGTGTTCCACGCCATATGTGAAAATCTTGAGAGAACCGGCCGCTCAATGGAGGCTATTTATTGTTTTCGTCAGATGGTGTACGAACTGGTGGACCGGGAGAATGTCCCCGATGAGCATGCAAAATGGATTTTCGGTGTGTGGTCTCGCGCAATGCGTTCGTACTACTGTTCTGACGACCACATGTAGAATTTAGGCAACGTTGCGTGGAGAAGTTGGAGTACCTTGGCAACGTGTCGACGAGCGGCGCTCGGCATGATGACGCTGTCTCTTACTACTCATTTGCTCTGTCCCTCAATCCAGCCAAGCGACAAGGTTTACTGCTCAAGCGCAGCGAGGCTAACTTAGCCCGAGGTTTGTGGGAGGAGGCACTACGTGATGCAAACAAGGTGTGTTTCCTTGTCTCGCCGGGCCGGCTCTTGTCAACAGAACGTTACTAGGTGGTCGAGCTTGATCCGCTGTCTCCATGGGGATACGAAAGCAAGCATGCTGCGTTACATAAGGCAGGAAGCTACCAAGATGCGATTGATGCTCTCGAGACGATGCTTTCTCGGATAGCACAGTCATCCGATCCAGAGATTCGTGGTAATTTCGTCGACATTCCCACAGCTCATCTGTTAACATTGCCTTCCACTGCACAGCGCTTCATTACGTCAGTCCTTCGGAGACAAGAGCGACGATCCGAAGGGCTGTTTGGGATGCTATTCGTGACTCACCACGCATGCTCATTAACACCGGCTCCGGTCAACTTTGCGACAAACTACAGCAGGCAGCGTCATTCGACTCACTCCCTGTCTTTAACAAGTTGGTCTCCTCCATGAAAACCCATGTTGATGATGTCGCCATCAAGCATGAAGTCATGGAACACTATCGTTATGGGATGTTCTCACACAAGTGGGAAGCCAATGAACCATTGTTTGAGCAAGTCCTGCACATCATGATATACGATCTCGAGGAATCTCCGACGCACGACAAACTGAAAATGTTCTGCAAGATCACCCAGGATGCCGGGTTACATTGGGCATGGAGTGATACCTGCTGCATCAATAAAGCAGATAATTTAGTGCTGCAGGAAGCCCTAGTATCCATGTTCAAGTGGTACCGGGGTTCTGACTTGACTGTGGTCTTTCTCTTTGACGTTAACTCTCCATCGCGGCGCGGAGACCTGATGAGGAGCATGTGGAACTCCCGTGCGTGGACATTCCAGGAGTACCACGCATCCAAGGTGGTCAAGTTTTACACCAAGAATTGGAAGCTGTACATGAACCTCGAGGTACCTAACCACAAGGAGTCGCCCGAAATTATTTCCGAGATGGAAGAAGCGACGGATATCCCAGCACGAGCCTTGACGGCGCTCTGCCCTGGCTTGGATGACATTCGGGAGAAACTTTCTCTAGCTTCAACACGCGAGACGACCCTCATCGAAGATGCGGCATACTCCTTGCTCGGGACATTTTCGATGTCCTTGCCGGTCGTGTATGGCGAAGGAGACCATGCTCTTGGGCGTCTATTGGCGCAACTACTTACGAATTCGGGAGATGCGAGCATTCTTGCCTGGACCGGACAATCTGGGAGCTACAATAGCTGTCTCCCGGCCAGTATAACCGTGTTCAAGCCGCGGCCTCCCTTGCATCTTCCGCACGCCCTCGCCACCAGCGAGATGGAGAAGATCGTCCTCATGTTGCGTGGATCGTCACCTAATCTTCCCTTGCTCAAGAACATATATCGCCAGCTCCACGAACTTCCTGTGCCGTCATTTTCGGGACAGCGAATGAAGCTCCCATGCATCATTTTCAAGCTTGGCGCTGTCGTTGCCGTTCGGAATGCTGAGGAGCAGACGTTTCGGGCACAGACTGATGCTCTTGGGATTGTGGAGATACAGACCGAGGAAGATCTTTCTCAGCTCCATCCATTATACCTCGTCCACCCATGGATTGATTTTCTTCTCAATCGACAGCCCGTGGGGAGTGTCGGCACCCACGGGCAGACTATACCTGAAGAGAATAGCGAAGACCGATCTTTTTCCATGGGCACCGAGTTACCTTCATTTGCTGGTCCGTCAAACACCCCGGGCCCGAGATCAGCCCTGAAGGAACGAACATCCACATCCAGATTCACTCCTCGCCTCACCTTGCCGTTCGGTGGATGGACTACAAAACGCTCCAAAGAAGCCGGGTCTCTTCTGCCTCCTTCGACTGTGTCGCAGGAGGAAAGGACGATGCGGGCCTTGCAAGTCATTGCTCGCTTGCAACAACCGTTTGGTGCGCTGTTGCTGACGCTGAACCCAGGCAAGGTTGCGGCACACAAGAGGGTTGCTACCGGGACGCTGATTACGGTCAAGGTAGAGAAGATCACCCCGGTGGTGCTAGGCAAGTTAGTATCTAGCGTGTGCGTACTGGATGTACTCTAAGGGAGACTATCGGAAACTCTGTTGGTCTTTCTTTCGGTCATAGTTGTTGCTTTTATGGACCGTGCTTGCACTGTAACCTGGTGTTGCCGACTGCTTTTCATCCGCATTCGCTTCGCACTGTTGTACCCTTATTTACGAGCCCGATGTCGATGTCTCTTCTTTAGGCCCGTCTTTTGTTTGGCGTTTCGGGATTTTCTCAGGCTGTCATCCCACTGTAAGTTTGAATGTATCACTTTACTCGGCTATTCCTGGTCAACGCACGGCACATCTGTCCCCGCTTACGAACGACATATGACTCGGAGAAAAACTTCATCTAGCATCAACAAGACGAACAAGCTTTGATGAGGACGCAGCATACTTCTGGCGCAGCTCCTCCCTAGCTCGGGAGACACGAGCATTCTTGCATGGATAGGGAAATCCGGAAGTCTCAATAGCTGTCTACCAGCCTGAGCTCGCATCACTGTCTCATCCATCACTCGCCCCCATTATGACTTTCATCCAGATGGATAAAGTACTGCCGACTTGCCTCTTCCCTTGATCCCACCCTAGTATCTGCCTTGACCACCCAAAAGACCGGGCGATGCAGCGTCTAATGTTCAATTCCGCCAGATACCACCGTTGACTCGGATGTCCCTGCCATCAACAGTGATCGACGCGTACAGATAATATGGTGCCGCATTAATATTGAGGACAAGAAGGGAAGTTCGGCTTTTCACTCTGGACCGACTACACGGAATCAACTTCAAAACAAGAAAGCTACACTGTAGCATCGTTCATCTAGGAGCGTAGGAAATAACGAAGGAACTCGCAACACAGGGCAAGGGTATGTTCGGCGCAGAACGCACGAGGTACATCATAGCGCTAGCTCAGTTTAAGAGTTCATCGTGGCGAGCGACGCGCAAACGCTGACTGGGAGGAACGGCTTTTTTCTCGTCCGAGCCATGGGGCGTGCCTCCGAGCAAGATTCCAACTCTCTTCATGGCAAGCAGCTGTGCCTGGCGGGTCAAGAGGACGCAGCAAAATCTAATGCATCTGGAGACGTACGTTGTGCGCAGCGTTGCTGTGTTCGTAAATACCACCGAAAAACGCACCCGTGGCGTCCTTGCCTATATTCTTCTTCAGAACAGACGGTCCACCGGGATGTCTGTCCAAGAAGTCGCTGACGTCGTGGATGTATCCGGCGATGCAGATCAATGCCCGAGACTTTGCCTGACGTTCGTCTGAGAAGAAACTGATGAGAAGCAATGCGGAAGGGCCTACACGACACTTACAGTCTTCCCAGGTTATGACCGGCAAGTCGGGTTTTTCAGACGGCCAGGAAAGGGCTTCTTGCTTCTGGCGAAGCTGCTTGAGTTGGACGGTCAACTCGCCTTTTTGTATCTCCTCATCGGACATTGCCTGTGAATATGTGCTCAACCTGGATCTTCACACAAACAAGTGCAACGCACATTAAGATGGCTTGCAAGACCGAAAATTCCACATGTCCAAAGGAACCATTTGGAAGGGTCGTAATGATACCACTTGTGTCCATTGCGGTAATCAGTAGGAAACTGGTGGTGAAAGTTGTGGTATCCTTCGCCCATCGTGATGAATGCCGTCAGCACGTAGTCTCTCGGTGTATGCCTGTCGTCGTAGGTTCTCTCTCCGAGCCAGTGGCACAGCGAATTGACACAGAAAGTGGACTTGAAATTTGTTACAGTCAGTTTCTCGTATGGCTGAGGGAGGATACTGACATGATGTACAAATGGCATCCGAACCATACTCGCCCAGAAAAATCCACCTCTCCAGTCACCCCATCCGAATCCACAGACACAAGTAGGTACGACGATCGCCATGACGAAGGCGAGGGGAAAGTAGTACTTGTGTTGCCATTTGACGACGGGATTCGATCGCAAGTCGCTGCTGTCTACGGGACCGGCTTTCCGCCTAGCCTTGAAGAGCATCCACCCAATGTGGCTGTAAAAGAACCCCTTTCGGGCGTCATAGGGATCGAGGTCGGTATCTGTGTAGCGATGGTGTGCGCGGTGCTGTCGACACCACCACGCAATGGAGCCCTCGACGCTGCCAGCGCCGAGGATAGCTAGCATGTACTCCAATGCCCTCGTTGCTTTGTATGCACGATGGGACCATAAACGGTGGTACCCAGCAGTCACACCTTGGAAATTCTTCATTAGCATCCAGTCAATCCATCATGCTAATGAAAGAAGCGTACCGAAACCAATGAAGTGAGAGTAAAGCAGAAACCAAATCAATGTCTTGACGCGCAGGGGTGTGCCAGTGTACCAAGCACCCACAAAGCCAATGGTCGGCGGAGCAGTTAAGAGAAAGACGTGCAACCAGTGTAGTTCTTTGTACCAGTTTTTCAAAGTGACTGGTGGAAGCGCTTTTTGACGCTGGAGAAAATATGACACGAAGTTTTCCGGAAGAGCATCGGGAAGCATTTGCTCGGGGTTGACCATGACAGCGTCGCTATCATGCGATGCAATCGTCATATAGGATACACGTACCAAGGGATGGGGACGCAATTGAACTTCAACTCGAGTTGAAATATATCGGCGATAGCTGGATATATCCCGCCCAGGCCCGAATAGAGAGCGATCACGACCCTTTCCGAGAGTAGGTAAAAAGCGAGCACAGGACAACATGCCCATTGCAAGACAATGTGGTGGTATATACAGAGAACGATCATTTCGTCTGCAAGACAAGTTAGCGTGAAAGTCATTGAGGGAATTAGAACTTGAACAACTTATCAAGGTATAACCGTCAAACCCGACCCTCACCCGCTCAGTTGCAGTGGTTACGGTCGAGCTTGGCTCGTACAACCAGTTCCCATCACTTTCGCCTGGTGCCCTCCTGAAGTGAAGCTCATCCGCTTGTTCCCACGTGCGGAATCACCCTTAGCTCGCCAGTGACCATTAAATTAGTTAGTACTCACCGGTGGCCCACCTCTCGACCCTATCTCTACACCTGGTCCTTCGCCACAGGACAAGCTAACGCGATATTCAACTCCTTCCCTTGCCGTTGGACCTGCATCGCCGACACAACCGCCCATTCAACGCCACCTATTGTGCCCGCCACCCCAATGTTCATGGAGGTTTCCGAGTCACGGACTCACGGGTACGGGTAGCATCGCAGTGTTCGGGACACGATTCGGTACATGTTTCTAACACCCGCCATTCAAATCCCGCTTACGAGTACCTACCCGTTTCCATGGGTGCGGGGTTGTATGGCCGGGTGATTCGTCTCCTGTGGAGATACTGAGCACCCTCGGAGGCAGAAAAGGTCACGCTTCATTTCAAAACAATCTTTTGTGGTCCCACGACCACATCCCCGTGGTGTCCCACTAGCACATTACAATCGTGTGTTGAATCCCGTCTACTCCTGAGGCTAGGTCAGCTGTTTCCGAAAGAAGTCCGAGTGGCCGATCCTCGTGCATCGTACATGGCAAATTAGACTACCTAGTACTGATGCACTTTGGGAGACCTACCTTTACAACCCGGTCTCGTCGACCATCCCAATCAACAACATGGACGATATTACTTCCCGAAGACGGATCACTTATGATTGCACAAAATGACGGGAATCATCATCTCGAAGCATTATAAGTGCATTGCGTCTTTTTGACAGATCGCGTGTCTAAGGAAATGTTCATGTTTCCGGTCAACATTCATCAGTCCTCCACGCCCCACTCTTCGTGATCCCGACGTTTAGCCGCTAGTACTACGTTTTGATGTTCCTGAGTAGCGCGCTCGATCCATATTTTATCTGTAAGCACATGTAGGTGTCAAAGCATGGAAAACTCGATTGTACCTCCGACTCATCTACCAATTAAGGATTCCATTGGCCATTCACCTCGCGTGTAACATCACCTTGTCCAGGGTTTAGACGTACAAAGTTACACACAGACTTGATTGTGAGTCACAACGGGATGATCGTCTTCTAATACAAGAAAGTCACAAGGATCTGGGTGGGGCTTAGCAAAAATATGGCACCAGTGTCGAGCTAACAAGGAAAGGAAGGAGGAGGTATAGAACGTGCGGCATAATGTTGGCATATCATTTCGAGAGTTCGTCGTGGCGAGCAACGCGCAAACGCTGACTAGGGGGAACGGCCTTCTCATCCAAGCCATGGGGCGTACCACCCAGCAAGATACCAACTCTCTTCATGGCAAGCAGCTATGCGTGGCGGGTCAAGAGAGCGCAACACAATACAACGCATATGGAAAACGTACGTTGTGCGCAGCGTTGCTATGGTCATATATGCCACCGAAAAATGCGGGCGTGGCATCCTTGCCCAGATTCTTTTTCAAGACCGACGGACCACCGGGATGTTTGTCCAAGAAATCGCTTACGTCGTGGATGTACCCGGCGATGCAGATCAACGCCCGAGATTCTGCTTGGCGCTCGTCTAAGACAAACGATCAGGAACAATGCCAAACGGGCTACACAACTCCTACAGTCTTCCCAGGTAATGACTGGCAAATCATGTTTCTCAGACGGCCAGGAGAGTGCCTGTTGTTTCTTGCGAAGACGCTTCAGCTGAATGGTTAACTCGCCTTTTTGAATCTCCTCCTCTGAAATCGTCTGTAGATATACATGTTCAATGTCATTCTATACAGTCAACAAGTGGAACGTACGTTGAGATGAGTCGCGAGGCCAAGCATTCCGCATGTCCACACGAACCATTTGGAGGGATCGTAATGATACCACTTGTGCCCATTGCGGTAATCAGTAGGAAACTGGTGGTGAAAGTTGTGGTATCCTTCGCCCATCGTGATGAATGCTGTCAGCGGATAATCTCTGGCGGTAAGCTTCTCGTCGTAGGGTTTTTCTCCGAGCCAGTGGCACAGCGAATTGACACAGAAAGTGGTCTTGAGATTCGTCAAAGTCAGTCGTTAATATGGCTGAGAGGAGCAATACCGACATGTTGTACGAATGGGATCCGAACCATACTCGCCCAGAAAAATCCACCTTTCCAATCGCCCCATCCCAATCCACAAACACAGGTAGGTACAACGATTGCTATGACGAAGGCGAGGGGGAGATAGTACTTATGTTGCCATTTGACGACGGGATTCGATCGCAAGTCACTGATATCCACGGGACCGGCTTTCCGCCTGGGCCTGAAGAGCATCCACCCAACGTGAGTGTAAAAGAAGCCCCTGCGGGCGTCATAGGGATCGAGGTCGGTATCGGTGTATCGATGGTGTGCGCGGTGCTGCCGACACCACCACGCAATGGAGCCCTCGATACCGCCGGCACCGAGAATAGCTAGAATGTACTCCAGCGTCCGAGTTGCTTTATATGCGCGATGGGACCATAAACGGTGGTATCCGGCACTCAAACCTTCCAGATTCTCTGTGAGCCACAACACTTCACACCATTGAAAGAAGCGTACCGAAAGCAACGATGTGGGAGTAAACCCAGAACCAGATTGCAGTCTTGACGCAAAAGGGTGTGCCAGTGTACCAGGCGCCCACGAAACCGATTGTCGGTGGAACGGTTAGGAGGAAGACGTGCAACCAGTGTAGCTCTTGGTACCAGTTTTTCCAAGTAACAGGTGGGAGCGCTTCTTGATGCTTGATAAAGTACGATACGAAGTTTTCGGGGATAGCATCAACGGGCATGTGGTTGGGGTTTGCCATCAAAGTGGTACCATGCGATGTGACCCCCATCACAGGCTCCACGAACGACGGGGATGTGAATGCTAGTTCGGTACGTATTTATGTGAGGCTCGACGAATTTCTATCCCGAACAGAAGCAAAAAGTTATTATCGGAACTCTAAACGGATGAACTGTCGTTCAATTGTCAGGAATATCCGGCAAACGTATTGGTTATCGACTCACGATGACTTTCGATCCCTCTCAATCGGGGCTTGACAAACGTTATGGCGACTAATCCGGTAATATGGGCTGCTGTAACATTGGTTTCTTTTCACCGACCGGAAGGTTGCAATCGCAGCACATGACTTCTGTCGTCTATTGTAGACGTCAGTTGATTTGAAAGTGTTCATTTCGGTTCCTTGACAGATCTTAGCATCAGAGGGCCACATTTACGGCATGCAGTAATTTCTGCGCGGCTTATCGGGGTCAATGGAATTCCTACAATATGGGTCTGACCTACAATAAATCTCCTGGTTGCCCTGGAAGTCCTGAGACTCAATTTTACGGTGTGCTTTCGTGTCAGGATTGGAGCAATGCAGTATACTCGACTCGCGCACGCTGTAAATCGAAATCTATTGAGGTTTTGGAACGATTAGCTAATGGAAAATGTATGGCGAGCCGAACAAACCTGTCTAACTCCATCATGGTTGCGAACGGCGTCGACGGGGGCTGCCTTGTTGTTTGGCAAGTGGCCTATATAGGTGTCCGAGTGGTAAAGGAAGACGGGCTATACGTCGGATGATAAGATAACAGGAAAGAGTACAGGAGGGGAGTTGCGTACAAGCTGAACGCTAGGGTGAGAATCCATGAGATGCATCTGTTTCGTAAACGGAAGATTCGTCTTGACGGTGGCATCTTCAGGCAGATATTTCCTGACGGAGTATGTCTGCAGCAATGACGACTTGGAGGCTCAGCAAGTGGATTTTTGCAGACACGTGTTTCAAGGGAAGGTAGAAAGAAGGAAAGTTGCGGGGAAGATTTGCACCAAAGTAGCACTCGTTTCCCAGCTCTTCAAAGCCATTGTCCCAACCAAGTACCACCGACTCCAAATGGCTAGTTGTCTGCCGAGGCTCCTACATACTTCTGAATCATTGCTCTATGTTGCAACCCATGTCTTTCTTCCTGTCAACCCCCCCGACAAAAATGACTACACCCTAGAGAACAACCAATCCCTAGCCCGTGCAATATCATCTGCTGCCCATGCCTATGCGACTCACATGAACGGAACCTCCGAGGAGGCCCAGTGGCATCTCATCGCAAAGATGTTGAACAACCTCCAAGCCTCCTTGAAGTCAGAGCACTTGGGTCCCCACCACATCATCTCCCGGCTGCAGGAAATGCAAACAGGAGGTACGTTTGCAGATTCTCTACCGATCTGTGCTAACCATCCCTAGATATTCTTGCCTTTTTCATTCAGAGTCGAAATGCCGCAATTATCCTCACGAAGCGGCAGGATGTGACACTATGTCAAGCATTCGAGGTATCACCAAGCGAAGAGTCTTTCACTGCATTGCCAGGGCCCCTGATATGCTCGTATCCTGGATCTTCCATCGAGATGCCCAATGAGGTGTTTGATGTGGACTTCCAATCCGAGCTCGCTGCACTCCTCTCTCAAGATTTTAATGATGACTCAGCTACCACTCTCCCTTCCCCCGCTGATCCACAATATATCAACGAGCTACTCAATCGCGTCTTCCGGAGTGTTGATCGCGCTTCTGGTGTTTCTCGCCTGAGCAGTCACGCCGAGCTGCTCTTTGGCACCGGATGTGGCGTTGGCCGTACCCTGCCTCGCGTCACCAAACATGTTCGTGACCATATTGGTTTTGGCGATGCGCCTTGGCGTCGCTCGCCTCTTTTGCTTCTCAGCAAGGTCGTAATCCAGCTGTCGGTTATTAATGGGTCTCTTGAACGCTCTTCCTACAAACGATTCTTGCTATACTTCATGTGTACCCTCGCACTGGACGAAAGCAACACAGACCTTCCCAGCGATCTTCTTCATTTAATGTCATCCACAATTCTCCGACGTTTAAGCAAGCTATGCATCTCTTCCTGCGACTGGCTCTCCGAAATGGCAGTAAAGACATGGACTCATCTTCTCGAGATCCTTGACGCAAGGTGTGAGCAGCTGAAGGCCCGCCGATCACCTTTTCAGAATCCTTCCACGGCTGAACTCACTAGGGACACGCAGCTCTCGCTTTCAGACAGTCGCGATTACATTCACAGGGCTCTCGCAGATCATGACCCTCAACCGGTCATTACTCCCTTCCATCCCAGCCAGCGACGCCGCGGAAACATTGCGGACTTTTTGTCTTCAGATAGGACCTTTTTTGACGAGGCATACGCTTCCGAACCCGACATTACTCTCTATGACGTTGAGCGATCAGTCGAGGAAGGGATTGACGACTGGCTTGCATGCGTCAATGATGTGGACGAGGCATGCGCACAGCTCGAGTGCTTGATGGATAAATACTCGCGCGAGGCACACATGCTATTGTGGTGCAGCGACCCAGAGAATGTGTCGATCAGACTCCTGACGATGCTCGAGCTTTATGTGGCCCTTGATAAGCTAGTCGTGATGAAGATCCCCATGCTCGCCGACTATCCTCCCCCATTCCCGATGGCTCTTCTGGAATATATGCTCCTACGCAGGACAACAAGCCTCCACCGTCTTTCCTGCGCTTACCAGTACCTCTCCATGCGTCACTGTCAGTCACGTCCGGGATGGTCAGCAATTTCAAGCGAGTTCAACGAAGATAGTTTTCCAGTCCGATATTACGACCAGTCGCAAGACCTTCAGCAGTTGAAAGCTCGCATCGAAGACGATGTGATGAAAAATGTCCGTAGGAGCTCTCACTCTGGCGCTGGGCTACCGTGCTCACATGTCTTGTCATCAGTCTGGTCACGGACAACCGCCACTTCCCAGATTGCCATCACACACCAAAGTCGTCGTGTTCGAGCTGCGGTGTCCCGCGGGCTTTCGTATTTGGCGTTCTGCTATGCCACGCATATTGTGTTGTCTCAACCCTCACGTTTCCGCGTCCGACAATCGACAGAAATATGATGTGCTTGCGAATATCCCAGCCTTTAAGTCGTACTATGTCGGACACAAAGGATCCCGCCTCGACACCGAGATCCACTTTGCCTATTTTTATTCGATATCTTCCCAATCCCCGCATCCCCCGACGTTCCGTTACGTCGTTCAACACACCAAATGGACCTGGGGAACGGATTTGTTAACATGGCCGCCAGAGGAATACTGGGATGGCTCGAAGCCTCCGCCCCTTGAATATCGCGTTGAAAATCATTGCACTTCGTGCAAATGTGTTGACAAATATGTGTATCGCACCTCTCACACGCCCAACGAGGTCTTGTCTGCCCAAGCGGATTGTCCCGCAGGTCTATCACTTGACGAGTTCATCGCATTCGCACAGCTGCGGAGCGGTGGCCGTCTCCAATGGCCTAACATCCTGCAGGGACTGCGCAGCAGAGCTCTGAACCTCCGTCGTCACCAGGTTCATTTCCTCCTCTCTCACACAGTCTCTCATGTTGGTCCACTCGATTTGAATACAGGAACATGGGCCTGGCACCAAGAACTTCAAGACACGTCCTTTTGCAATGCCCTTCTGGATGAACTGGAGGATTCATTAACGGATGTCAAGGCAGGCTTGATGGACTGTGTCCTGATGAACACCATTTCCTTATTGCTCACCCGAGTGCTTGGCTCGAGCCCCAGCGAGGACATCTCGAACCGAGCCCTTACACTCCTTCGAATTGTACGCAAGAAGACATTTGGTTGGGTGCAAGAGTTGTCATATGACCTTGTAATGGCACCTACAAACGAAAAACGTATAAATCTCATGCGAGACATGGCTGCTACTTGTCGAAGCGCATTCGAGGTTGACCCTGCTTCTTGCTTCCATTCTTCCGAGGATGTGGACGCCCTACTTTCTTGTGCATTTTTCATATCTACCCTCCACTCACATAATTTCCGCTACAAGAAGACCAAGTACCCTCAAATTTCACACTACAATCGTTTAATCCACCAAAGCAAGCTTGACGAATATTCAAAACTGCTTCTTCAACGAGACTCTCGCCTCGCTCTCGCACTGGAGCAGTCCCTACGGGATGCAATGTTTGCTGACGCATCGGACTATGGTGTTGATCTTGCCGCTGGCAAGATTTTTGCTCGCTATCGACCGGGTGCACGCAGATGGAACCATTTGCAGCATCCAAACGCTCGTTGGTTTACCTGTGAAACCACAGCGACTGTGGACCAACCCTTGCAAAATGTCCTCATTGACCTCCTTGATGGGGCAGTGCGAGTTGACGGTCAGCTAGTAGGTGGATTACCGGACGAGATAAGGAATACTAACAGTTTCTATCATCAACTCTTCCGTGGTGTGCGTATATGTCCAGCCTCTAGGTACCTATAGATTTTGATATACTTACTATTGTCTGCAGCAAGGCTTTTTCGTCATACCGTCCGATCTGCCTGGGATGGATTTTATGACCCTTGCAACGACGTCCGAATACAAGGTAAGCTCACCAGTGACTCGGCCTCTAAGTTAGTAATGGAAAATTAAATATCACACGCACAGTTGCACTTTACGCTTAGAGAGTGCGATTTCGCACTCCAAGCAGAAGGAGCTCAAGTGAATGATATCCTCACCCTGATTCCCTCGGGACTACTGTTCCGAGATCTGCCACAGGCGCTTGCTTATAACCAAGTACACTGGTTGAATTCATCCACGAAGATAATCGAGATACGCCCTATCGAATGACCCTGGACAGAATCGCCAGACAACTGGAGAATCCATTGCGCTTCCGAGCATTTCTTTGCGTACAGGGGTCGTGAGACTCTTGTGGATACCCGAAGCTCGACGGCCGCGATGATTTCAAATTGTTTCAAGTATCTCAACATCAACAAACTCATTCCCGATGAGCCAGTAATCACCCTATCTCCCACCGATTCTACGCCTTTCCTGCGGTTGTCAGTCACTTTGTCCCGCTACAGCCTGTTCTTCTTTGTCAATGATGAGGATGAGCTCGAGTCCCTTGACTTCAAGGATATGGTTTACGACGAAGATCAATCTGTTGGAGCACTGTTCGGTCTGGAGAACCTCCTCGTGTTTCGGCCGAAAACACACATTGTAAGGACCCTCGCACCAAACGGATTTATTCCACGGCGCCTTGTCATACCAAATGGCCAACTGGAGAAGCATGGCGATAGCCAGATACGGGTGGACTTTGACAAAGATTGCTTTCCCGGTGAGGTACCAGCCGATGAATCATTATATCATACCTACATCGAGGATACCGATTTAGGTTGCTTAACTGGGGATGGCAGCCTCACAAGTACAGCATTCCTTGCCCGTCTGCATGCCATGACTAGCCGTCATCGACCTGATCCACTGACAGGAAAAACGGGTGCTCAGGTAGCACTCGACCTCCTGCGGTCGGCCGGGTGTCGGTCGATCATGGAACACAAAGTTTTGTCGGACGACTTCTTGACGCCGGCAGGATATCCTCAGATTAACGCTGCGTACAATGAAATTACAAGTAAATATTACTGGGATCCCCTGTCCCGCATCTACCCAACTGTAACCTGGAGGGCAGGAGAGAAGCGTGCTGCGCGCCGAGCTGGATATATATTCCCTTCGAATGCTGCTGGTCCACTGGCAGCTTCTCATGCTCCGGAGAGTGACAGCATGTACGACGGAAGTGACTATTTGCCCCTCATTCCGGACACTCGCAACCACATTTTCCCCATTGCACTTGCATCTACAGACTCATCTCTTCGATACGTTTTCGATGCAGGCGTACCTACACAGATCACACTTGATCTCCTGATATGCAATCGGCCAGCACCGCAACTACCGGCACTCGTCACTTTCAAGTTAGCCCGCGAGTGTCACAGCACATCACTGCCAGCGACAAATATTACACCCGCACTAGATCAACTATTCTCCTTGCTTCCAAGGGATGGCTCATTTCAACGGGAATATATCTCTCACCTCGATGCCGGCGCGCAGCACGATCAGATAGAGTGGGAAGTCCCTCCACAGGAGGATCTCGTCGATGCTCTCAAGGAACACTTTGTGCAATGTAGAAATGTCTACATGGACTCTCTTGACATCATAAAGCACTGTCTGGGTCCAACCAGCGATCCACGTGAACAAGCACACTGTCGTTTCGGTCACTGGCCTCCGATTACTGCAAATGTTCTGTTGGGCCATCTTGCGTCTTCTTCGCCAATCGACGTCGGTACCTGCTGGAAGGAATGCTTGACATCGTTGGCGCTGCTACTTTTGGCGCTCCAACGTGCTCGAAGGTTGCTTCGGTTTGCTCTGTGCGGCCTAAAGGAAGAGTTGTGGAGAGAATTAGAGAACGATGGGTGTGATGGTTGGAGTCCCCAAGAACACCCAGACTGGTTGTTAATCCAGGCATGTTCCTCATGTGCGACTCGGAGCTGCCGTCGCCGCTGATACTACACCTGCTCCTTTAAAGATTCAAGGCAACTTTCTCATTCGTCGTTCTCAGGCAGAAGCTGCCATGGAGGTCGTGTCCCCACAATCTCGTGAAAACACCACGATGCAGGTCAATATTGGCGAAGGGAAATCATCCGTGATCATCCCAATCGCAGCTGTTGCCCTTGCTGATGGAAAGCAGCTTGTTCGCGTCATTGTTCCGAAAGCATTGACAGTGCAAATGTTCGAATTATTCGTCAGTCGGCTTGGCGGGCTCGCAAACAGGCCAATATACCACCTACCCTACTATCGTACCCCCCACCTCGACCGTTTCGGCCAGGTGATCAGTCCTCAAATTTATGATCTTCACCGACTCATGCGTCAGTGTATGAAAGAGCGCGGAATTCTACTCATGCA
>JBBPOD010000133.1:0-29130 GCA_038091255.1 Tylopilus intermedius | reverse complement strand
CTCGACTCCGAGGCAGGAACGGGGGGTGCGGGTGTACCTGGAGCAGTGGACGATGCCCTTGCCAATGTTTTCAGCTGGGGAACTCTTGCAACGAGTCGCCGGCTGAGCATACTGGTAGACTTGTCGTGACGGTCGATGAATGAGTAGCTTTCCGACGCGGGTAAACATCCACCCAAAAAGGAAACTCAGCCGCAATCCCTTCATGTTCGTGACTACAAGTACAAGGGTTCATTCACTACATCTAATCCATTTCCTCAATCTCGATGTCTTCCAAGTCATTCGACTCGATACCTTCCATCCCAGAGTTTGCATCGTGGTTAGGAAGGACAACTAATCTGTTATGAGGTCCATCGAATCGAACCCTGGCAGTCTCGCCGTCGCGGACGCTATCGGAGAGCAACAAGATCGATAACGGGTTCAGAACTTCGCTTTGTATCGCGCGGTTTAGTGGGCGAGCGCCATAGGTGGGTGAGTAACCAATTGACACGAGGTATTGCTTCGACTCGGCATCAACGTCCAAGAGAATTTTTCGGTCCGCAAGCCTGTCTTGAATTTCCTTCAGCCGGAGATCTACGATCTTGAGAATGTTGCTCCTTGACAACATACGCTGTCAAAGTTCAATAGGTTCTAGATATCGTACCATCAGGATATAGCAGCACACTTACATAAATGACGATTTCGTCAATGCGATTGATGAATTCAGGAGGGAAGTGCGCCTGAACCGCACCCATGACCAGCTGTCTCGTATGATCGGTGATAGGACCTTCTACCATGTCGCTAAGGAAGGCGGCACCGAGGTTGGAAGTCATGATGATGACAGTGTTGCGGAAGTCGACAACGCGGCCTTGGCCGTCGGTGAGACGACCGTCATCGAGGACTTGTAGAAAGAGCGTGACAAATTCGTGAGACGCCTTTTCGATTTCGTCGATGAGGACAATGCAATATGGCTTGCGCCGAACATATTCGGTCAGCTGACCACCCGATTCATGCCCAACGTAGCCCGGAGGTGCCCCAATGAGACGCGCAATAGCATGCTTCTCGGAATATTCGGATCCATCAATCCGAATCATGGCATCCGGAGAGTCGAAAAGCAATGTTGCAAGCTGTTCGAGACAAGAGTCAGTACCAACCAAAAGCCTTTTGACACGATTTCACCGTTTTACTCAACAGTGTCTTACCCGTTCCAGAGGGGCCAGTCATCAGAAAACTAGCAATAGGCCGCGCAGCACTCGTGAGTCCGCTGCGAGATAGTCTGATCGCATTTGCCACAGCTTTAACAGCTTCGGGTTGGCCAACTACCGAGTCCGACAGAATTTTCTCCATATGGAGCAGCTTTTCCTTCTCTGTTGACATGAGTTTTGTAACCGGAATGGATGTCCATCGCCCAACAATCTCGGCGATATGTTCCGGAGTAACAGTGTCAGCACCGATACGACCACTGGCTTCTTCTTCCTCTTTGCGAGCTTGCAGCTGATTGAGTCGCTCTCGTAGTTCAGGAAGGGCATAGTAGCGAAGATCTGAAGCCGCTGCAAGGTCATATCTACGCAAGCACCTTAAGCGTCATTGACTAACCCGAGTTTTAGTCGAACACTCGCCTTCTTTCGGCATCCTCAGCCTTCGCCTTGAGTTCATCGATTTTCTTGCGAACAGTATTGATCTCGTCACCCCGCTCCTTTTCAGCTTCGTAGGCAGCTTTGAGGGGTCGGAGTTCATCGTCAATCTCTGCCATTGCCTTTCGGGCAGTAACGAGACGGTCCTTGCTTGCTTGGTCCTTCTCCCTTTCTAGCGCATGAATTTCCACCTCGAGTTGCAGCCTACGGTGCTGCAGCTTATCGATGGCTTCCGGAGCTGTTTCTCGGGCCACTCGCACGCTAGAGAAATATCACTTGTCAAGGTGCAACACAACGAAGGTCGTGATAAATCTTACCTAGCACAAGCTTCATCAACGAGATCTATCGCAGCATCTGGCAACCTTCTTGATGTCAGGTAACGATAAGCAAGGGTTGCCGCGGATATCAAAGCCCCATCGAGTATCCTGACACCATGGTGTACTTCGTATTTCTCTCGTATTCCTCGCAGTATGCTGATGGTCTCCGGAACCGTGGGCTCGTTGATGAGCACCTGTGCAAACCTTCGCTCGAGGGCTGCATCAGTTTCAATATACTTCTTGTATTCTGAAAGTGTTGTGGCACCGATGCAATGGAGCTTGCCCCTCGCGAGAAGAGGTTTGAAAAGGTTAGCAGCATCCATGCCGCCGCCCTCTGCACCTCTCCCTGCCATGATAAGGTGCAACTCGTCGATGAAAAGGATGACTGGGGTTCCGTCATCAGACGCCTTTTCAACCTCGTGGAGAACGCTCTTGACTCGTTCTTCGTATTCTCCCTTGTACTTGGCTCCGGCCATGAGCGCACCCATGTCTAGAGAGAAGAGCCTC
Source organism: Tylopilus intermedius (assembly GCA_038091255.1). NCBI lineage: Eukaryota > Fungi > Basidiomycota > Agaricomycetes > Boletales > Boletaceae > Tylopilus > Tylopilus intermedius. The sequence continues at coordinate 26,696 of JBBPOD010000133.1, read as the reverse complement.
CCGATGAGGGATGCGGGAACGTCTCGGTTGATGATGCGCTGAGCGAGGCCTTCAGCAATGGTAGTCTTTCCAACACCAGGTTCACCGATAAGAACGGGGTTGTTCTTTGTTCTGTGGGATCATTATATACGATCAACGAGTGATGTTAAGAGACGACTGAGTGATGACACCTTCTACACAAGATCCGAATGACTCTCCTTATTTCATCATCTCTTCCGATGACAGGGTCGATCTTCCCTTCTTGCGCCAGTGCGGTCAGATCGATCGCGTATTTTTGCAGGGCATCAAAGCCTTCTTCGGCACTTCTGCTTTCGATATGCCTGTCACCTCGAAGCTGTTGAATAGTAGTCCTAAGTACTGGTTCTGTAAGCCCCGCCTCCTTGATGATGGATGCGATGGAGGGGTCCTTTATGAGCGCGAGAAGAAGGTGATCCTGAGCAAGGTATGAGTCGCGCATCGTCTTCTGCTGTTCTTGCGCCTCGTGCAAGACTTTGATGGCAGCAGAGCTAAGCGAGACATCATCTGGAGCTGGCGACTGAGAAGGAAGTCGAACAATGAGTTTCTGGAGACCACGGCTGACGGCCGTCTGATGGCGCGTGAAATTGGTACAGGCAAATTGAGTGGGTTTATAGGGTACTGACTGGATCACCGCCCGCTCTCTGGATCACTGACGCGAACAAAGGTGGAGAGGAGGCCCTTGAACCCCCCGGAGCGGCGCCAGGAATATGACCTTCGCTAAGGAGTACAAAAGCAAGGTGTACTGGAAAAACTGGAGAGTGTCGGACGTCACCGTTCGATGACCAGAAAAACCAGTTACCTTGCGCATTTGAATAGTCTTTGGCAAGTTGAATGGCCGCAGCCAGCGACTGCGTTGTCTTGTCCGTGAGGTTATCAAAGTTCATGGTTAGAAACCCTAGGGGAGAGGGGTAAACCGTTGGGCCACAACTCGTGTCACCGTGACGGTCACATCCGAGGAGTCCCATACACGCAGATGTTCAAGTTCAACACATCTTGGCCAGCGGATTCGGTCGAATTTTGCCCCCACGAATACTCGCAAGATATCTTTGTCTGTGGAACATATAAATTAGAATCCACTCAGACCAGGAATTGGACGACTGATGACGACACCGATGAGACCCAGGCAACGACAACAGCCATAGTACAAACTCGACGAGGTAAATGCCTGGTCTTCCGACTATCTTCTGCCAATGACAACGTCCCGTGAGCCCAATGTCACTCCCGCTCGAGCTCACCTTACCGCTGGATCAGTTGCCAACTCCAGGAAATCCATCTCCCCGCGGTTCTGGACATGAAATGGTGACTCTTTTTTGTTCGTAAGACGGACCGTGTCGCTCACATCGTCAGGTGTCATAGATCACACGCCAACACCCCGGTCTTGGGGATCGCCGACTCGGAAGGGAACATAACTTTGCACGAATGGCTCGTGCACGAGGTTCTTTCGCTCCATATATCCCATCTTTCCGTTCTGTGACGACAATCCCCGATCAGAGCAGGTTAGCGTCACTCCAGCGACTCTCCCTTGCTCCAGACGTCCTGTGTCTCTCCATCGACTGGTCCAACCGTCGGTACCCAACCAAGTGCGGACACACCCTCTTCATCGAAGATCGGTGGATGACGGATATCACTATACAGCGGCCTCGGCAATCTAATTGCGTCACTCTCGGACGGGTCGCTAGCGCTTCTCATGCCGTGTTCTCAAGGGCCGCTTGTCGTCTCGGACAAATGGCATGCACACGATCACGAGCCGTGGAGTGCAGCGTGGAATTACTGGGACGATTCCGTCATCTACTCAGGTAACGACGTCTCACGCTTTCGTATAGCATGGTGTATGTATGATCTTGCACAAGGTGGGGACGATCTCCGAATGAAAGGCTGGGACCGCCGACAAGGTTTCGATCGGCCCATTTTCGTCAACAAACGGTATGCAAAGACGACATCGCGCACTCTTGCTGAGCAAAAGTGGTTGTACAGATTCGATGCAGGGGTGACTACGATACAGAGCAATCCACACATAGAGCATTTGATTGCTGTTGGAAGGTAGGTCGAGTACTCGACTCGGTCTCCGGGGGGGAAATGACGCGAGTACAGCTACGATCACAAAGTGCGACTCTTTGACACGCGGAGGCCCTTGAAACCTCTCACGGACGTGGATGTCGGAGGTGGAGCCTGGCGAGCAAAGTGGCATCCATCCGCAGATCGCAAGTATGACCTTGTTGTCGCATGCATGCACGATGGGTTTAAAGTTGTCCGTTTTCACCCCTCGAGTCCCGGCTCGGAAGAAAGTTTATTTGCGGATGGCGCTGGTCACGAGATAACGAAGCGATTTAACCAACATGAGTCTCTCGCTTATGGGGTTGATTGGTCTTTTCAACAGCATACGAGTGGAGATAATACGTCGATTGCGAGTTGTTCGTTCTATGATTGCGCATTACATGTTTGGACCGGGTAATCATCCGATTCATACATGGGTATCACCTGAGCGCTGTAAGAGTTAACTAAGGAAGTTGGGAATCAATCCCCACTACATGATTGAACTTTGCGGGCGGAGGGGTGGATGAGCTCGCAACTTTGGGAGGTGTCTCTTTCTTGAGCTTTTTCCAGAGGCCAGCACTAGATCCTTTCATGACGAACGCCAACGTCCAATCCGAGAGTCCTCTTAGAGACTCCGGTTGATGAACAGAGAACGTCAAGAGCGATGCCAAAGATAAAACGAATGTTAGGCTACACCGTTACGTTTTCAGAAGCGACGCATCCAGTTAGGCAGGTAAGTACTCACTATTCGGCAAACTGGGCCATCGGGTGCGCACTCCGCAGCCACGTTTCCGGCATCAAAGCTCTCAAAGCTTTAGGCAGGGCGTACAACGATATTTCTCTTCTCCTCTTGGCATTCTCAATCCAGATACTTGCCCCACAAAGAAGTGAACCAGTGAGAGTACCGCCGTAAGGACCGTCCCAGAAGTCGCAAGTGATGTAAGGGAAGAATCGCGCCATTACGAGAGTGCGTGTAAAACAGACACCGAACCAGCAAGAGGAAATGAACGTCGAAAGAAAGGTTGCACTTCGGATGGCTCCTAGAAGTGCAGATAAAGCATGACGAGGACGCAAAATGGAGCTAGGGCTGGTAAGGAGGATTGGGAGGAAATGGACCTAAGACATCAATTGGGCAATGGACAAATGTGAGCACGGTGCAGACTTACAGGGAGGTAGACGAGAAATGTTTGAGCGAACGCATATGCGAACCTGATGGAAGCATTGGCAGTACAACTATTCTGAAGTCCGACGCTTGCACCTATGCCGCCGTGGACAAGCTCGCAAGGCAGGCCACCTATCCCGTTTCGTCCATCTACTCCTAACTGCTTCCACACTTCATTGGCGGTTTTACCCCCGTATGCAGGGAGGACTGTGGGGTCTCCCCATAGTGAGGAACGTCCAAGCTCCTCAGCCAGGGGTAGAACAATGTCGCGTTTCGTGGGTGAACCATGAATGTATGACCAAGTGCCGTCCCGGAGAGCACGAAGGAGCTCCACCAATCTCTTGTCAACATTGGCAAGAGAGTTCATCCTGCCACAAGAAGGATTGAAATTGACCAAGGACTAAATCACAATGGCCTACCATTTCGCAAAGGAAGGAGGTAACCTGTAACCATGTATCAAGTCAGACAAGCTACGCACCAATGTAGTGGTAATTACCTTTGAGGTTGATAAAAAAAGCACCACATGATCCTTTTGGTGTAACGATCAATAAGCCGAATACTGATGGCGCAGTCAAATGTTCACGGACCTGGCAGAGCTAACCCAGAAGACGAGTGAATCCAAATGCGTTGAAACCTTGTCTTTCCATTCCTTGGCAAGGACTTCAGATCGGTTGTCGAGCAATCTGGTACCGGAGGGTTGTAACGCGACAATATCGGCCTGAACCCGTCGGGCAATCACCTTTCGTGCTTTCCGGAGGAGCAACGTCTGTACCAGCGCGTCGAGCGCGCGAACGAGAAATAGCAGAGTGAGGTCCAACGTAGGAGACACAGTCCCCCGTCGTCTATGCCTTTTCCATCGCAACAGCGTGATCGCGAGGGCCGAGGAGATGACGTTTGCCAGGAAGCTCGCTTGAGGGAGCGATGATTTGGCGTAGACGTGGGGTGCCCAAAACCGATGGGGTGCCAACAGGTTCCAGAGACGTTGTAGGGCTGCTCCACCACTGGCGGCGGCTGTGATGGCCGAGGCGAACCCAGTGAGCCGCAACTCGTTCGAGAGCGCACGCCTAAAAATGCGTACACGTCCCGCGAAGCTCTCTGGACTGACGGCTGATGCAAGGATGGTGGAGAGGAATGTGGGGCCGAGCGCGAGAGAGAGACAGAGAGAATAAGTGCGCAGGGCAATCTGCAGTGGATGGCCAGGGTCATTGTAGACGTTTTCTGACATGACTGCAGCACATGTCGCTCTCCATGGCGGCATTGGCTTGGACGAGGGCGAAGACGGGGATGGGGACGACATTCGGGACCAACCTCCACTAGCTGCCGAGCATGGGCCAAGTAAATACGAAATTCGTGAAACGTTCTGGTTTCAGGGATCACGATCATCATAGTAATAACAAGATACGTAACACTAGCTAAACATGAAGCCCGCGAGTGGTCAGCCAAGTAAGGCCTGCGTATCACTGAATGGCGCCGCGACGAGTGTTGCATCGGGGTTGCTCAGTTACGAAGCACGACCGCGTTCGCTTCAGCTGCTCTACAAATGTTCCACCTGAACCAAACCCTCGAAATATATAGGGACACTTACGACCCAGAGCGTGGAAGAGATGTCATCAAATCACGTCCGTCTCGGCCCTTGTCCGAGAGTTTGTCCAGGTTGTCGGCATAACTCCAGAAATCAACGTCGGACGACGACAAGGCGTGTCCAAGACCACTTTCGAGGTCTCTCCACAGCCCCGCCCGTCTCACAAGATCGACGAACTGGACGCGCGACTCCGGGAACACGAAAGAGTGGATAATAGGCTCTCCCTGGCCATATGCGCGTTCTAGTCAGTCGGGTGGGATCAAGTGGGCACACGTACATGGCTCCTAAGGAGAGCTTCCAGGTGAACGAGCGGAGGTGGGCTCTCTTCTGGAAAGACGTCCGAGAGACGTTTTTCAAGAGCGGGTTGCGGAGATGGGAGCAAAGGGTCGGACTGCTTGGCCTTCCCCTTGATGTCGGGAGATTGCATCTGTGCAAAAGGTCCAAGCCACACTCGCCAGAGTTCGAGTTTGCGGCCGTCGCGTCCAAGCAGTCTGAGCAAGCGATGAACGTGTTGCCAGTCTTGTTCGCTTCCGTCCCATACGTGGGACGCGCGATGATTCGGGTCGGCCAGGGAGAGGCTGGAAGCAGGACGCGCGAGGGAGGAAGAGGAAAAGGTGACGGTTTGATCTGTGGCGGAGGCCACGTCGGGGGTGCCATGTGCATGTGTATGGTTGTCTGCGGGGCGCATCATGAGCCTGACCCAGCGCCTGCGTCTAACCCAGGCACCGGTGCTGAGCTTCCCGATATTGGGACGCCATTGGCCGTAACGAAAGGACCAGTTGTATTCGAAACCGTCGTGCTGTACCTCGCCGCGCTCTGTTCGCATGTCAATCATCCAAGCGCCGGAGGCCCAGCGCCAAGTTCCATCTGGGAGTGGGTAGTTTTCGAGAGTGAGGTTTGGTTGATGAGCACGGGAGGTGGGGCTATTCGGGATTGTGAATGGCTGTGGATCGAACGGGAAAAGAGAAAAGGGGGAATAGAAGGGAGTGGAGAAGAGGGTGATTCTAGGGGGCGGTGAGCGGCGAAGGTGAAGAGGGGTGTGTACGTACCCTCTTTGGTTTTCGTAGAGGGTGGCCCAGCGGTAAAGGTCTTTGTCGTCGTTGGGGACGGGGAGGTGTGTGTCGTCGATGTAAATGTCGTCTGAGATGGGGTCTGGGGAGATGAGGGGGACGATGTTCGGCTCAGGTTTCGATGTGCGACGGGATGGAAAGGAGGGGAAGCGAGAAAAGGAAGACTTTTGAAAGAGACGACGACGAGCAGGGTCGGCGGCGGCGGGATCATCGGCGCGCATGTGTTGAGGGAGGGACATTGTGGTGGTTGTTATTTACGACTTGCCATGTTCCACCAGGTCCGAAGACTTTGCGCACGTCAGCAAGTGGGACGACTAGCACAGCGACGGGGATATGGAGCGGGAACGAGGACGTGTCCGTCGTGTGGAACGGGACTGCCGACAGCGTTGCCGGTGTGTGCAGCGTGCAGGTATGTTGGGAGAGTGGAGGACGGGGTGACACACCACGAGCTGCTCGGTCTGCCATACGGACCGAACCCGTTCGTGGTCGACACCAAGCAACTGAAGCGTCGGTTTTTGGAGGCACAACGGCTGTGTCACCCGGACAGATGGGCGACGAGGAGCGAGGTAAGGATTACTAGTCTACGGCGTGACACGGACTACAGAGGCACTACAGGCAGATCGACACGCGGCGCTGGCGGTGTCCAACGCGGTGAACACGGCATACAAGACGCTCAGTTTGCCAATGGAACGCGTCGGGTACGTGCTGCGACGGAACGGAACGGAGGTGGGAGAGGCGGAGCAGCTGGACGACCTGGAGCTGATAGCGGAGGTGATGGAGGCGAGAGAGGCGATCGAGCATAGCAAGGGAGCGGCACTCGAGGAGCTCAAGTCGGCCAACGATGGTGAGCGGGTTTCGCGGTGGAATGAGGACGTGCTGAGCGTTGCAGACAAGATACGGGACACGCTCGTCGAGATCGAGGGGGCGGTCGGGGACGAGGCGTGGGGGAGAGTCAAGGGACTGGCGGTGCGACTGAAATATCTGAAGAGCATCGAGTACGCGATCGCGGAGAATGCCGAGATGGAGTAGTTCAGTTAGACCATGTTCACTCGCTGGATCACCCCGATGGCAAACCGCTCCTCATCATTAAAGCGTCCCCTGAGTCTATCTGCACCCGCTCTAAATCGTCCTGGAAAACTACAGAAAATATCCCCACGACGCGCTCAGAAACTACCGCCTCTTCAGGGTCCCCTCCACGACGCACCCTACATACACGCTCTACAGTCACCCACTCGTGCCCCGCTCAAGCAGTCCCTCCTCGAAAACCCAAAGTCCCCCGTCGCCAACGTGGCCGCTACTCTCACCATTCCGGTCAACTACAACTTCACAGACCTTGTCGACACCACTGCCAATCGCCGCATCGTCCGGTTCGTCCTCTAACCCCCTCCTCTCTCGCGGCTCACTCCGCTCACAGATGTTCCCTCCTGCTCGATACCGCGCCCCCACTTACCGCTATAGGCGACGGCACGGACAAAAAATCCGCAGAGCGTCTCTGTGCCCTCTCCGCTCTCTACCAGATTCATAACCTCGGCCTCGTCCGTACTCTTCTCTCTTCCTCCGCTTTACAACTGACCCGTCTCTAGCTCGACAAACCCGCAAAGGCCGCCTCTCTGCCCACGCCGTCACTTCAAGCCACCTTGTCCGATGGCTCTGTCGTCTCGTACGAGCGCGCCCGCATTTTCATGGACTACTACTGTCGTCTCTACGGCTTCCCAAAACCAGACATAGACTATCAAGAAGTCCATGTCAAGCACGCCAACTCTGCTTGGGAAGCCGTCATGTACGTAGACGGTCGTCGCATCGGCATGGGCACCGCCGCCACCAAGAAAAACGCACAAATTCAGTGCTACCTCGACGTTACAAAATATCTCGAGAACTGCGATCCGGATCTTTGGAAGCGCTACCTCACAGCAGCAAAGACCGGCAAAGATCTCGGTCTCGCTCCAAAGGTCACTCTCACCATCAGCCATACCCTCGCCGACGACATCGACGACCTCTGCTCTGATATCAAGAGGTCCATGCTCTACAGGAATAGGCCCGCTTCAAATCAGTCCGCCGCCACTCCCCGTCCGCTCCCACCGCCTGCATCCTATCCTCGTGACTATCCCCATCCCCCCCCTTCCACCAGGTCCGCAGAGCTCGACAGGAGACGTCAGGCCTATCTCCACGATCCAAGATACGAAAAAATGCGATCCATGCGTACAACCCTTCCCATCTACACCCGTTCTAGCGAACTGGTGGACCACATCTCAACCAATGACGTCACCATTTGTATGGCAGCCACCGGTTCTGGCAAGACCACCCAGGTCCCTCAGCTCATCCTAGACGACTATATTGACCGTGGTCAAGGCGCATATTGCAACATTATCTGCACTCAACCTCGCCGTCTTGCGGCCCTCAGCGTTGCAGACCGCGTCGCAAAGGAGCGAGGCGAGTTGGCGGGACAAGGTTCCGTGGGTTACAGCGTTCGTTTCGAGTCAAAACTGCCCGAAGAACACGGCTCTATCACCTTTTGCACCATCGGCGTCTTGCTCAGACGTATCCAGTCTGCCATGTCAGAGGGTGGTCGCGTAGCTGCAAGACTTGATCAAGTCACTCATATTCTGGTCGACGAAGTACACGAACGCGACGTCGATACAGATCTCCTCCTTGTCGTGCTCAAGCGCCTCATGGAGGACCGCAAAGCACGCAATCTCCCTCTCAAAGTCGTCCTCATGAGTGCTACCATCGATCCACGGCTATTCCAAGAGTACTTTCCTGACGCCGCCGGCAATAAAGCTTCCGTCATCGAGGTCCCCGGTCGCACTTTTCCTGTCGTCAGGCAATTCTTGGAGGACTTTATTAATGACATGAAGGCGCAACCCCAGCTCAACTGGGTCTTCGATGACGAGTCTGTCTCTAGGTACCTCGCCCGAGAACAGGTATACTTACAGCGAAGCGCTGTCCCGCCCCTTGCATCGTCGCCTTATCCCTTGTCGACCGATGACGAACTGGAACTACCCGCTCCTCTTGTAGCTGCCACCGTCTCGCACGTCCTCCAACAGTCTGATTCCGGTCACGTCCTCGTATTTCTTCCGGGATGGGAAGAAATCTCCGCCGTGCAACGAATCCTACTGGATGGCAGACTTCCACTTAATTTCGGCGATGAAACAAGATTTAGCATCCATGTCCTACACTCGACGATACCCCTTGCAGAACAGCAAGTCATCTTTGACCCCCCTCCCGAGGGCGTTCGTCGCATCATGTTGGCCACCAACATCGCCGAGACCTCGGTCACGATTCCAGACGTCGTGTACGTCATCGACACCGCCAAAATCAAGGAATTGCGTTTTGACCCCGATCGACATATATCCTCCCTTGTCTCGGCATGGGTTGGCTCGTCAAATCTTAATCAGAGGGTTGGACGTGCAGGCAGGCATCGGCCTGGAGAATACTACGGTCTCTTGAGCAAGGCTCGTGCCGAAAATCTTCTTCCACATCAGACGGTCGAAATGAAACGCGTGGACCTGAGCAATGTGGTTATGCACGTGAAGGCCTTGAGCTTTCCCGGAATGGAGACCGAGGAAGTTCTGGCGGCCACAATCGAACCCCCTGCAGCCGACCGTGTCGCTGCCGCTATGAAAGCCCTTCAAATGGTCGGCGCTTTGGACCATCGAAAAAAACTGACATCCCTCGGTCGCGTCCTCCTCCAATTACCGGTAGATGTACAAATGGGCCGTCTAGTCCTGTATGGCGTCTTCTTCCGCTGTCTCGACAAAGCGCTGACCCTAGCCGCGATCCTCACAAACCGAGACCCGTTCGTTTCACCTATTCACCTCAAAGCGGAGGCAGCTGCCGTCAAGGCCACATGGTCCCCGAAGGAGTTTAGGTCCGATGCGCTGACGATACTGAACGCTTACGGCGCTTGGCACGAGATGCACCTCAGTGGCGATCCTCGGGCGTTCCGATTCTGCAGTGACAACTTCCTCTCCAGGTCAACGCTGGTGCTAATTACCAAAATTCGAGGGCATCTCCTGCAATCTCTGTATCAAGCTGGGGTCATTGACGCAGCTGAAGGCGGCGTTTACGGTCGAGCACGCGACCGCGAGTGGACGGTGCCGCCCGCACTCAATGCTAATGCGAATTCCCTCCCCCTCCTTGCTGCTCTCGTCACCGTCGCCACCCAACCAAAGTTTGCCGTCCGGACGGGTGAGATGACCCTACGCACCCAGCACGACAAGGTTTGGCTTTTCGTCACTGTCGTTGTGCATGTCCACTGATCGGACTTTACAGATGACCTTCATTCATCCGAGTAGTGTGAATCACCGCAAACACATCAGACCGTCGGACGATCAGTTCCAGGGAGAGAAGCAAATATATGCCTACGCGGAGAAGCGGCAAAATCTGACCGTCGCCGGCCAGACCCCACAAATGTACCTCATCAACACAACACGTCTCGATCCCATGAGCTATCTGCTGTTTGGTGCGAACGATATTCAAGTCACTGAACGTGGGCTCGAATGTAATGAATGGTTACCCATCGTCGGAAACTTGGATGTTCTGGATGGTATCCAGCATCTGAAGAGCATGATGGAGTCTTGCATGTTGCGAGTTTTCGAGGGCATTCACATGAGCAAAATGCGTGCCAGGTCTCGCCTAGCGGGCATGCCTGCGCGTGAAGACGAAGCTGGTGAAGAGACGTTGCAAGAAGACCTTTCTCTGTCTCCACGGGAATCGGCAGATCTAGATTCTATCACGGGGGATATCGTGCGGATACTAAATCGCTACAGCAACGAGCGGATTTCTACACGGTCAGGGGCCAGTTCTCGGAATGCGACACCAATGGCATCGCCCGCATTCTCCACAAGCAGACTACCAGGGTCGAGGTCGGGATATTCAACACCGTTTGGTGTTGGTTCCGCATACAGCTCACGACCTGATACTCCCAGTCGACTCTCGCGTACCTTTTATTCATGATTAGACTGACCATAGTAGCACAACTCCACTACATTTGTCTTGTAATTACTGTACATGCGATCTAATATTGGTTTCACATAAGCGCACGCGGAGCAGTCACTTGTCCGACTCCTTGACGCCTTGCCAACACACGCCTCAGGCTACCGAAGGCAAGTATACCACCACGACAACCAAACGACAACCCCTCGCCAGTCCCTCTAGCAAAGATGGCTACCAACATGCGTGGCTTGACCCAGGCGGGTCTCGTCTGCCTTGTCAATGTCATTTTGTGACTGATGCCTGCCTCAGTTCATCGCGGACATCCGTGGTGCACGGGTCCGTGAATTGGAGGAGAAGAGGATCAACAAGGAGATGGCGAATATCCGCAAAAAGTTCAAAGGTCTGACCCTTCCTGCTAGCATCTCGTCCCTAGGCTCACCCAAAGGTATTTCCAAGACGGAAATCTCGACGGCTATCAGAAGAAGAAGTAAGCTCAGGAGCGTCACCCGTCCATGCCACGTCCCATCTGAACGTCTCTCCAGGTATGTCGCCAAGATCATCTTCACGTACATATTGGGCTACAAGGTCGACGTCGGACACATGGAGGCCGTCAACCTCATCGCGAGTTCCAAATATTCAGAGAAACAGATCGTATGGTCTCGTGCGTTTTGGTTCTGGGGAATGGCCGCGCTCATCCCACCGTCGACAGGGATACCTCGCCGTGACGCTTTTGATGCACGAGAACTCGGATTTCCTCCGTCTAGTCGTGAATTCGATACGAAAGGACCTGGACGAGAACAACGAGGTCAATAATTGTCTTGCTCTGCATGCCATAGCCAACGTGGGTAGCAGCGAGATGGCAGAGGCGCTGTCGGAGGATGTCCACCGACTGCTCATATCACCGTGCGGTTCCTTTCGTCCCTCCTTTCCGAACATGGCCACTCATCGTGTTTCTCAGGACGTCACAAACGTTTGTCAAGAAAAAGGCTGCATTGACGCTGCTGCGCCTGTATCGAAAGCATCCCGAAGTCATTCCCGCGGCAGAGTGGGCGTTGCGTTTGGTATCCATCATGGATGATCCAGATTTGGTACGTTTCAGCCGTCATTCCATGGGCGTCTGACAAACATATTCAGGGTGTCGTTTTATGCGTGACAAGTCTGGTCATGGCCCTGGCACAAGACCATCCCGATGCCTTTGCTGTGTGTTACACCAAGGCCGTTGATCGTCTGTACCGTGTGAGTACGTCGACCTATCGAACGTGGAGAGAATGGATTCATGTTTCTGCAGTTGGTCATCCAACACGAGTATGCAGCAACATACGCCTACTATAAAGTTCCTACTCCATGGTTACAAGTGAAGCTTCTACGACTTTTGCAGTATTACCCCCCAACCGGTATGTGCTAGTTGTTCCAACAAAGAACGCCACCAACAGATTTCGAAGAGGATCCCACAATTCGTAACGCGTTGAACGAGGTTCTCCAGATGGTCATGAATAACAGCGCCGAGACTTCGAGGAATGTACAGCATAGTAATGCTCAACATGCCGTCCTTTTCGAAGCCATCGGTCTCGCCATTCACTTGGACACCAACTCTCCTCTGGTGGATACGGCTGCAGTTCTCCTCGCTCGCTTCATTTCCTCCAAGGAGACGAATGTTCGGTATCTCGGTTTGGATACGATGGCGCATCTCGCAGCTCGTGCTGATTCCCTTGATCCATTGAAGAAACATCAAGGCACGATCATCCTGTCCCTTCGCGACAAGGATATCTCTGTTCGGAGACGTGCCCTAGATCTACTCTACAGCATGTGTGACGTCGATAACTCGGAATTAATTGTCGGAGAACTCCTCCGATATCTCAAGGTTGCAGACTACGCGCTGCGGGAAGAAATGGTACTCAAAATTGCCATTCTTACCGAAAAATATGCGAGTTCGTACAAATGGTATGTCGATACCATATTGCAGCTTATCAGCGCTGCCGGGGACCACGTCGGAGATGAAGTGTGGTATCGAGTGGTGCAAATTGTAACCAATACGGAGAATCTTCAAGAGTATGCTGCAAGAGTTGTCTTTGAACATCTCAAGGCACCTGTCGCACATGAGAGTATGGTCAAAGTGGGAGGTATGATACACAGCTCACAGTCGTGCCCTGACTCTGATCGTCATCTCTAAAGGCTATATTTTGGGCGAATATGGCCATCTCATTGCAAACGAGCCAGGATACAACCCCATGGAACAATTCCAAGTCCTGCACTCGAAGTCGCAATTCTGCATAGCCGCCACACGCTCACTGCTGCTCTCCGCGTATATCAAATGGGTCAATGTCTTCCCCGAACTCAAGCCGCAGCTCGTCAACATCTTCGAGCGCTATAGACACGTTCTTGACGCCGAGCTCCAGCAGCGTGCCTGCGAGTTTTATGCGCTTGCAAGCCGACCAGACGAGGATGAAGTGCTGCAGAACGTTTGCGAGGAAATGCCCCCGTTCCCTCCTCGAGTCAGTGCATTGATGAGTCGGTTGAATCGCAAGCTCGGTGATACCGAGGACAAACGGACCTGGATACATGGAGGAAAGGAGATAAATCTGGAGCGTCAATTGTCCAAGAGGGCCAAGGGAAAGGATTCGGCCCCGGGCAGCTTGACTACAGCCTCAAAAGCTCCAGATGCGGATGGCGTGGTGAATTCGCTCGCCGGCCTCGATCTCTCTGGCCCCAGCCCCAGTCATCCTCCGGCGTCTGAGGGACTCCCCCGGCTTACCATCGGGCCCGGCATCGACAAATGGCTCAACAAGCTGACGTACAGTGCCGAAGGGGTGCTCTACGAAGACGTCCAGATCCAAATCGGTATCAAGTCAAGATTCCAGGGCCATATCGGGCAGCTTGCCATATACTTTGGAAACAAGGTGTCCGCTCCGCTCACCTCGTTCACGTCCACTGTTCACGTCAGCGATCCGGATGCACTCTCAGCTACGTTCGCCAAAATTCCTCCCAATGTACTTGCGCCACGTACGCAAAGCCAACAAATCCTACACGTCGAGTGCAAAAAAGTGTTTACCTCGTTCCCCGTCTTGACGGTGTCCTTCTTGGCAGGAGCGCACCAGTCCATCTCCGTACGGCTGCCGATCACGGTCACCAAGTTCTTTGAAGGCGTCAAATTCGGGCAAGCAGACTTCTTTGAACGCTGGAAGCTGATCGGAGGACCGCCGAGGGAGTCTCAGGTCGTCTTCCCGATATCGCTGGACAGCACGGGCCACATTGACCTCGCACACAATCGACACGTGATCGGTGGCCATCATCTGTCGATCTTGGAAGATATCGACCTGAACCCGAGCAACCTCGTTGCCGCGGGTGTTTTCCATACCTCGCTGGATGGCAAGATTGGGTGCTTGCTTCGCCTCGAGCCGAATCGCGACGCAAAGGTACGTCTGGTTTTGTAGACTGTGTGCACGGTTCGCTTAGTGAGAAAAAGCTGTGTCGCATCACCGTCAGGAGCACTTCGGAAGACGTGGCAAGCCAAGTGCGAAAGCTCGTGGAAACTGTGCTCAAGGCAGACTCGTGATGACGGACATGAGTCCAAGGTCCATGTATTAATGATATTCAACGCGTATAATACAGGTATAATATATCAGCAAGGAGCTCGGAAAATAAACAACAACGTGTGGAGAGAAAATTTAGCCAATGCTCGTGTTACTTGCTGAAAGGATAGTCCATGGCTATGCCAACAAAGTGTCATCGTCGAACCAAAAGCCCATTGAAAATGCTCTTTGCTTTTCTACCAGAGTCATCGGATGCCGCCGCCGGTGTGCCATCCGAGCTCTGAGGCAACTGCGCAGGGGGTGAGCGGGCGTGCGGCTCAGCAGACAAGGGTGCAAAGGTCGAAATTGAATCGGCCGATACCGACTTGGGTCGCATGGTAAGCGGTCGATTTGGTGTACGTGAGGCTCGATCATCGAAAAACGACGAGGATTCGCGTGAAGATATTTCCGGGACTGAGCCTCGTCGAAGGACGGAAAGGCTCCCATGAGATGAATGAGGGGGAGAAGAGCCATCAGATTGTAGGTGGTGAATAGCTGGGAGGGGGCGGTCGGACGATATAGAGGACGTGGAGGGTCGAAGTGATGTTGAATGAACGCGGCCAACAGGAGATGTAGGAGAAGGTGGAGAGCGGGGGGATCTGTCCAGCGGACGAGGCCGAGAAGTATCCCATCTTGACGTAGTCGGATGATATGTGTCGGCGGCGAGATGGCTGACACGTTGTAGCGCGACCTCCTCGACTTCAAAACATCGCGAACACAACTCGGATAAGTGATCTCTTTCAGCGGTGTTAGCCGTTGAGCCAGCCACTCTCGCGCTGCGGATCAAAGACGAACTGATGCATGCAAGGTGTCTTGGGATGTCGAGAACGTGAGGAAGAAGAGGGACAGCCTCTCTCTCGAAGATTGGGATTGTTGGCCCTCGTTGGTGTAAGGAATTCACGACCTTGAGCCGTTGATGGCTGAATGCGGGATGGCCGGACTGAGGACTGTACGTGTCGTAGATTGGCGTGGAGACAACCAGAATGTAATCCACCATCGCTGGAAGGTTATTCTTGAGGAAAGTCTTGACTCCACGCATATATTCCTCTTTTTGCACGGCCTAAGCCGCAAGTTCCACATTAGCTGCTTTCGCAAGACACAAAGTTTGGTTTCTCACAGCGTTGAGATTCGCTAAACTCTGTACGACTTTCGCGATCAGCGTGAGACTACGCTGAACAGTAGCGTTGGGTAGTCCTGCGTGATGTGAGTTGATACCGTAACATCTAAATCGTTGAGCTACCTGGGGTTAACCCGAACAGGTGGGGATGCAGAATAGCAGGTACAATGAAACGAAGGAAGCAAAAAGCGGAGACACTTTGCCAGGGAAGCTCCTTGTTTCGGGCGTCCCGTCCGTCTTTCTTTTTGTACCGACTCTCAACGAGCTTCCGGATGTGCTCAAAGATCTTACGCATCTCACTGAGGAGCAGCGTGTCAAGAAGGAAGCGAGGTAGGGTAGTTTGTCACATACTGAGGACAATCGCCCCTATGGGCATAGATAGAGTCCCAAATCGACTGACACCACTCTACCAACTGTTCAACCCCGCGTTCGACGTCCTTGGGGCTCTTTCCACCGCGATTAGGGTCGACTTCAATGGATATCTTCTCGAGGTAAATCTGACGAATGATCTTTCCAATGCTCGCCTCTAGAAATTCTCTTCCGTAGAAGGCCATTGCGAGCTCCATTGTCTTTGTGAATATGGTATTTCCACGAAATAGTGTACTGTGTGCTGGGGAAACCAGTTATGGGGGAAGCCGCTCGAATTGAGCAATCAAACTTACAACTGGGAGTGCCGTCTACTTCACGATTCGCATATTCGGTAATGTGTTCGACGAGGACGCCCTTTGCAATGGCGATGAACATCAGTTGTTCGGACAAGGTACGAAGCTGAAGCTTGCGCTCGAAGTCGCTCATCCACTCCAAAACATTACGTGAATGGAGCACCTGAATGAGGGATGAACGTAGAGCTAAGTGGCAAGCTTGGACTCTTACCGTGAGTATACTGGAATAACTAGAGTGGGGGAGAATGATCTCTCTGGGGAGGTTGATCGGTACTTGAACGACACGCCATGCAGGAGACTCACTCATGAACCTTGATTTTCATGCGTATCTCGCCGACCTGAACACCGGTCAAAAACCCACTTGACTGAATAACAGGGAACCACCCCTCCACGTCCTCACTTCTGCGGAAATTGGTGAGCGCAATACGGACAGACCCGAAGACCGTCGGTTTCACAAGCCGCTTTTCTTTCCATAGCAATATTTCCAGAGTTTCAAAGGGTGGTAAATCCGCAAATGAGAAGGTTTCGTGCCAATCCGGAGAGCCTATCCCCTTCACCACGGTCGTCCGGCCGCAAATATTGTCATTAATAAGAATTTCGCAAAACACATCCAAGTCGACAAGATCAGTTTCTATCTTGGAGTCTTCGCCGAGTGTCAGTGAGCTCGCGCCGGGATCAACGAAAGGTTTCTGATGACCAAGGTTCCGTCCTTGCATCACAGTAAGCTCGACTTGCCGCCACATGCGATATAGTCCGCCATCCGAAGGAACGTAAGACTGGCCGTAGATCTCCGCCTTCGCATACGATCGAAGGAGGACGAGCCAGGTATTGCAAGCATCGGTATCACCAAAGTGAAGATATATCCGCTCAGAACCAGGTCCGGAACTCCACCGTTGCCCGCTGCATTTCCGGGATAAAAGGGAGCGAAATACAGAAAGAGGGGGGAAATGCGTACCCGACCGAACAAATCCCGATACAGTTCTTGCGGAGGAATAATGATGAATCGGTGTGGCGAATATCGGTGTGGTTGAGCAAGTGCAAGTAGACTGTCTGATACAGAATGGTTTCCTTGGCGAAATGTCAGTCAAGCGGAGAGAGCGGCCAATGTACGAGTCCTACATCGAGATATATATTGAGAAGGCAGCAGTCGTCTTCTTCCGATATTTTGCATGTCGCAGGTCTCCATTGGACCGATCCGGGAGTAGAACGTGTGAGTGATATCCAGCTCGTTTTCTCTATAGAGCACGTCTTAGCAAGTATCATGTGTCATGTGGTGTATCGAGTACCTTTGACCTTCTTGGGGACGTCTTCGACGGATTTACGGAGTTCCTTGCGATCGATTTTGCGGCGAGCAGCCGTGGGCTGAGGAGTAGTGAGAATAAGCCAAAGGGCAACGTTTGAGGCACAACCTTGCGTGAACCAAGGGATACCGTCGAAGGGACGTAGAGCTCGGCAGAGACGATGAATTCGCGAGAGGTAGTCTCCTCAGGGATGCTGAGGGACATGACGAGACGTGGTCACTCGAAACCCACAGTGAGAACCGGTTTTGCAAAACACTGCTACCTCAATGTGTTGTCCTTCCGTGATCCTTAGCACCATAAAAATTCCTCGCGAAAAGTGGTATCGACAGAAAAGACAGAATAACTCCAAGAAAGATCTAGCGCTAAGTGACAAGATGCAAATGTCGGTATGCAGAAAGAGCCTTGGTCGCGACGAAGAAGAATGCAATCAAGACAGGTAACATGCTGACTTTATGGAACATTAAAACCTAGTGTGTGGAATCTTGGCTGACCCGGGACAAGTAGCAGATTAAAGAGTGGTTCCTGTACGAGCCTGAACATGGTGCCTAGACGCCACCTAGCAATTCACTCTTCTTTGAGTCTGCGTAATGAAGCGTGAGATGTCGGTTTGCACCATAAAACGAGCACAGCTTACGCGGTTGCATTAGCATGTCCGTTGCCATTAGTAACGTGCTTCTTCCCTTTTACAGGCTTTTGATATGTTTGAATGTAAAAGTTGATGAAGAGCACGAGGTAGCTTGAAAGAAGTCCGCAGCCAAACAACGCAGCGGTCTCGGTTCCAGCGCAGTTCGCGACGTGAGGGAGATGGGGAAAACGGGAATGCGCAAAGTGCTGGTATGCTGTAGTAGATATCAGTATCTTTCGGATTTCCACGCGGTTGACCTGTACGCACTGCCAAAGTAGACAACGAAGAGATCAATGACAAACTGCGTAATTTGCATAGTTGTCAGGTATTTCTTCCACTGAAGAGCTGGGTGAGACAGACGCGGGCTAAAGTATTAAAGGAAGTACCCAAATCTTGGCACCACCAGCCGTTGCATAATAATAGTAATCTGGGGTTCATTCAGCAACTACACGCGTGAACCATCAAGATACTTACACATAATGACATGCACTAGGAGATTCAAGGAGATGACAACCCATGACTGATATGGAATACTGAGACAAGGAAGAGACGAGTGAACGATGGGACATACAACGCTCGTCTTGCCATTCAACTGTGAAAAGCACAACAAAGCCGTTGCCGAGTGGTGAAAGACATGTAGGAAGGCTATGGATGCATATTTGTTCAGGTGAGATAGTATGACGACAGATGGTGGAAGAATACAGACCGAGAGGCTTCTTCTTCAGTACCAAGAAGACCGTGTCGAAAAGCTCGATATATTTGAAGTAGTAATTAATCATGTAGTAGAATTCAAGTCTCTATGATGGATGGGAATGGTGAGGAGTGACAATAGGGAGTGTAGAAGACTGACTGGCGTCCATGAGGATTCGTTACACATGGTATCATAGACACTCGATGTGACCCATATTGATGCGACCTCTTCAATCATGAGGGCAAGAAGGAGAGCGCTGCCCAAAGTCAAGAAGGCGTTGTGAATGCGAAAGAGCGTGTTGAGTTTTAGTGCAGGTCGGTCCCTCATGATTGCCTGGACGCCAAAGATGATGATGAGGTAGGATGCAAGGGTCGTGGCCACCACGGGTGTTGTTGAGAGAGGGGTTTTGCCTTGGACATAATGAGTGAGATGGTAGGGGAGAATGTCGGAAGGTAAGACGGTGAGGAGAATGTTGGCGAGGGAAGCCATCACGGTAAAGGAACAAAGTCGAAAAAATAAAATACGTGCCAAGTTATGGCATGCAGCGGAAAACCGTGACACGACAGCGCGTGACTTCGGATCCTTTTCTGGTCAATGACCGGCCGTGGTAGATCCGCCTTTGGCCGGCTTTAATGCTGACTATTGAATGTTGAATACTGAGCAGCACATGGAGGAAGACTCTGGCAATGGACGGTATCTGTAGATGAAACCTGGTGATCGAGATCCTGCTAGAGACAAGACGTCAGGGGAGTTCTCTCAGCCGATGTAACCGCGCTGACAGCCCGGATGGGAGAACAACTTGCGTCAGTTTCAACGTCTGCATAGTGGAATCCACCGGGTTTGGAGTTGGTGCAAGATGAAAGGTGTCCGAGCCCACTAGAGAGGGTTTTGTACCCTCCTGAGCCGCATCGCCGACTCCGGCCCGGCCCGTCGCGGGAAAGGTCGGAAGTAGATGCGATAAAGTCACGTGAGATGACGAAGCCCCGCTTTCCTTGTATGTCAATGCCCTATTCGCTCGACGCTTTCCTCCACTTGTGAGCTTGAAACACACACCAACTTCGTCTCGTTTTGCCACAATCATGTGGTGGCTCGATCCAGGAAAAGAAGTATTGAACGTCGTGAGTGTCACACCCATCATCACGCACAAATTCACTCTAACATCCATTCGCGTAGCTGTTCAACAGAATACTCGCTCCGTATGTCGAGAACCTCGACATGAACCAGGTCAATTATGGAATCGCACAAGGTCTTTCCCTTTGCCCACATCTTTTGGTACTTCCCAAACGTCCTGCCGTCTCTAGGTCAGCTCACTTTGCGGAACCTGCGCCTCAAAAAAGGCGCTCTCGACAAGTTTAGACTCCCCGTAGACGTTCTCGAAGGCCAGTATATAATTTACGCTCTGACCCTAATTAATATTCTGTTTCAGGACATCTCGGGACCTTTACTTTGTCCCTTCACTGGATGAACCTGGGCAACCAGCCCGTGGAAATACTCGTTGAAGATGTGTACCTCCTCGTGGTACCCTCCCCACAGGATACCGCCGATGCAGAAGAAGAAGAATGCAGGGCTCAGGCTAGCAAACAAGAACGTCTCGAGAATGCCGAGTTGCTACACATGCGCGGACAGGCAGAGGATACATCAAGTACGCCACACCTCGGCTTCTAATTTCCCAAATGCTCAACCTTGCTAGATGATTCCCCCCAGCCGCAGGGTTTCTGGGCATCTCTGACTGCTAAGATAGTCAATAATGTGCAAGTGACAGTCAAGAATATACACATAAGATACGAAGACAAACTGAGCGTCCCGGGTGTAAGTATGATCGTTGGATCAATTAAGCCACGCCTAATTGCTCGTAGCATCCCTTCGCTACTGGCATCACGTTGGCTTCCTTCGCCATCAAATCAGTCAATGAACACTGGGAGCCAGCATTTATTGAGAGTACTGCTGGTGCAATCCATAAAGTAGGTACCGTCTTAAAAGCACTATGTGTCACTCATTGTGGCGTAGTTGTCGAGTCTGGTATCGTTGGCCATCTACTTCGATACCGATTCTCCTAGCATGGCTGGTTTGCCATTATACGAAGCCAAGAAGAAGTTCATGGATATGGTAGGCTTTTATCCACGTTAACCGTTAATATATTTGACATTAACGGGCAGATATCCCACAACGACCGAAATTCCTCTCACCAATTCATCCTTAGTCCCGTGTCCGGAGAAGGTAGAGTAAGTGATTTATTGTCTGTCATGCACTATGGTCTCAAATCCCCGGAGATTATCGTGAACCACAAGGTAGACGACAAGACACCTCAGGTTGACGTGCGTCTACGTTTCGAAGAGATTGGTGTAGCGTTGGATGACAACCAATACCGGGATGTCATATCTCTCGTGGATATGTACCATTTTTATATCCGTCAACATCAAGTAAGTTTCAATATAATCACTACACCGCGGGCTAACGAAGTTTTTTTAGTACCGCAAATTCCGACCAAGTGACGAAGACATGGCAAGGGATCGCGCCAGAGCTCGTCTTCGGTTCGCAGGTTCAGCCATTCTGGACAGCGTTCATGAGCGACGACGAAAATGGACTTGGGCTTACTTTGCGGAGCGTCGTGATGACCGAAACAAATACGTAGAACTTTTTGGAAAAAAACTTATGAATACACTCCTCGAAACTGTGCGTGCATTTTCCCGGCCAATTGGGTTTCCATACTTATATACTCGGTTGTAGGAGGTTGCTGAAATCGCAGCTTTGGAACAAAAGCTCACATACGAAGACATTCGCTTCTATAGGTCTATCGCCCGGTCTCGTCTACGGAAAGATATTGCACAACGCAAAAAGTTAGAGGAGGAGCGCGCCCAACAACAACAAGCGCGTGGCTGGACATCTTGGTTGTGGAGCTCTGCAGGCTCTGGCGCTTCAAAAGAGGATGCAGGTTTTGGCGCCCCAATGACGGAAGAGCAACGAAGACAGTTATATGACATCCTTGACTACGACGAGAAATCTGCCATCGCAGCCTCCTTGGAAACACCACGGGACGCTATGAAGCTGCGAGTTGCAGCTGAGCTCAGAAAAGGATCTTTTGCATTGAAAAGTCATCCAAGGGGAGCGGCCTCGGATATTATATCCACGGTCTTTGAATCATTTTGCGCCGACTTCATACAAAGACCAGATAATTTCGAAGCTTCCGTCTCTCTTGGGGGGTTGAGTGTATTCGACGGAACCACCAAGAATACTCTTCACCCTCAAATCGTGCAAGTCAAGAAGCCCATAACAGATCTTGCCACCGCAGGGAACCACGCGGAGTCCGACGAACCTTTCTTTTACTTTAAACTAGAGAGTAATCCACTCGATCACAGGGCGGACTCTGCCCTTACAGCTCGCATGCGCCACATGGAAATCATCTATCACCGAGGGTATGTTGAAGCAATTGCGAAGTTCTTCAGGCCTCCTGAGAGCCAACTGGAGTCAGTGGAAGCGTTGCTTGTAAGTAATTGCATCATCTCATACCACCCTTCACAAAATACAACTGCATCACAGAACGTTGCTAGTCAGACGCTAGAGGGCTTAAGAAAGGAGACTCGGGCCGGCCTGGAATATGCATTACAATCCCACAAGACGATTGATCTGCAAGTGGACATGAATGCGCCTGTTATTATTATTCCTGAAGAGTATGCAGTCTCCTTTGCATCTTTTGCCGCATTGCCTGACCCTTCATTAGTATCACCTCCTTCGGCGGTGGTCACTTGATCATTGATGCAGGACACATTGCTGTGGAGAGTGACCTCGCTGATAAGGGTGCCATTCGCGAACTTCAAGCAAAAAAGAATCAACAACTCGAATATAGCGAAGCAGACTATAAGCGCTTGGAGTCTCTCATGTACGACAAAGTGACGCTCAAGCTTGAAGCTGCACAGGTGATCCGCTTCTTCTGGAATGAGGGTTCGTTTACTGATCGACCGCAGTTTATCATGGGTACTAACTTGCAAGCCTGTCGTGATGCTCTGATATCCAAAAATGGCGACCACTTCCACTTATTGGAGCGTACTAACATTGAACTCCAAGTGCAGAACTCGATTGTTCCGAGTTTTCTCAGCCTTGCCCGATTCAAAGTTTCCGGGAAACTGCCGAGTTTACATGTCAATTTGTCTGATACAAAATACAAGACGCTCATGCGGCTAATCGAAGTCACCATCCCACAGCTTGGCGAGGAGTCAGAAAAGAAACCAAAACCAAAGTCGTCTCCAGCATACATCAATACGGAATCCATGGTCTTACCCCTATCTACGGGATTATTCTCACCCGCAGGACTGGAATACAATGTGGATGATGATCGATCAGAGATTGAACGTGCCTCCACTAATCGCGAGGAAATATTCTTTGAAGCGAGCGATGGTACCTCAGAGGTAGTACAATACTTGACATTCGTCGCCACTACTGATATTTGTGACAGAACCCTGAACTCCGGCAGCACATCTTTGATTTGGACTTCGCAGTCGACGATCTGCGGGCGTCAATTTCACGATCAGGTTCAGATGGGAGTGAGAAGACCCTTGGATATGTTACCTTCCAACATTTTCGCCTTGGCTTAGCGCTCCTTAAGTACAACCTAAGTGTGGACGTCAATCTCAGGTGAGCATGAGCATGATACACGTGGCTTGTGGTTGACGTCTCGTAAAGGGCTTTGATCATGAATGTTGTGCAGGCTGAGAAGGATCCGATTCGACTCATTTCATCAGACGACACGAATGGTGACAAGGATCTGCTCTCGGTCTCGTATTTGCGCGTCCAGAGAAACTCCCCAGAGTTTTCTACGATGTATGACAATACCGAGCAGAATATCGATGTCCGGCTATCGACATTCATCTTCACTGCTGCACCGGAGCCAGTCATTTCCCTCTACGACTTCCTAATCACCACCTTCATTCCGCAGGGAGCTCCAGCGACTGTCAAAACTTTGGAGCCTGTGGGTATCGCCGAGATACAACCCCGGTCCACCAGCACTACCCAGATCTCCGTGAAACTCGACAGTATTCAGGGTAAGCGGTAATAGTTTTAGCTGTAGCGCTTTCGCTTACCAAGACGGGTAGTTGTATTGATCAACGACCTCGCTAGTTTGGCGACCCTGTCACTCTCGACGGCTTCCGTTCTTATGATTTTGAAATCGAATACCATGCGTATCACTGGTCGCCTGGGGAGTCTAGCCCTGAGCGATGATCTCTCCGTAGATGTTTGCCGAGAGGAGTTTAAGCAAATTTTGTCCATCGAAGGCAGCAATTTTGCCGAGTTCAAGTATCAAACTTACGACCCCGAAGATGAGGGTTATGCCGGCTTCAAATCGTCTATCTACTTGGCCGCAGGCTCGCTCAAAGTCCACTTCCTCGAGCAGCCCTTGCACGATATCTACTTGTTTTTTACAAAGCTCGCCAAGCTCAAGGTACTGTATGATACGGCTCGCGACGCAGCGGTTCAAAAGGCTTCCGAAATCGAACGTATGCAATTCGAAATCTCCGTGAAAACTCCAATTGTCACCTTCCCCACCGACCCAACACACCTCCCTGATAGTGTAACAATGCGCCTTGGCGAAGTCTTCGCGAGCAACTCCTTTGACGGGGACATCAGCAAGATTTCAGCGAGTCTCAATGGCCTACAGCTTGTGTCGGACCTCTATTACGACGAAAGATTATCCACGCTCAAGATTGTTGATGACATCAGTATCAACGCAGACGTTTACCAACGTATGCAGAATGATCGCTCTCAAGATGAGGCTCCCAATACTCGAGTAAGTCTCAGACCTTCTTGAGGTAATCACCACTCACCGATGATGGCAGGCTTCAATCAAAATATCCGACATAAAGCTCTACCTCACTCAAATCCAATATGAGATACTCATCGGACTGTCTCAGTCCATACCGCGAGTACTTGCGGGTGTTCCTGAAGGCAACGCCCAGGCTGATTCCGCTGTAACATCCACCCCGAGTTTCGCCAATCCTCCGTCCGCCGCCCCGGAGGTAAAAACATCCCTCGTTAATCTAGAACCCGAGATCCGCGTATCATCCACCCCCAACGGAGATCGGCCCTGGACTACAATTGACCTGGTGGCGTCCATACCTACGGTCAGACTGCACTTGTACGACAGAGAGGCAACCACCGAATCCAATCTCAGAGACCATGGAATTGCGCGGTTCGCTCTGAATGACGTTACACTTCGGTCTAAATCGATGTCTGACGGGGCTTCTGAGGCTCAGTTGGTTCTACGATCTTTCACGATGAACAACACCCGACCTGGCGGGTCCAGATTCAGGGAAATCATACCCGCCGCTGACCATGAACGAAATCAGTTCATGGTGCTTTATTCTTCATCCGGCGGCTCTGCTCTCGTGATCACGACGATCGATGCTCCTCATATCATCTTTGCTGTGGAGCCCATCTTCTCGCTTCTATCATTCTTCGCCAGTGGCCCCTCGAGTCCAAAGACCCCCGGCAAAAAGGGTGGAAGGGAAATCAGACAGGAGTCCTCCGCGGCTTCTACCATCGACGTACGCCTCGAGCTTCATGATATATCAATCAGTGTGCTCGAGAATGACTCCGATCCCTGTTCCCAAGCCATCAGACTTAGTATCAATCAAATTCTAATATCTCAGCAGGTAAGCATCGTTCCAGATGATCACCATTAGGGTATTGACAGATAGTAGGGTATCTTGGCCATGAGCATCAACCAGCTAGGGATGTCTTTGTTACGTATGGGGACAGAATCCGAATCCGTCCGCTTTTTGGACGATATTGACGTGGCCTTCTCCCTCGACAGTCGGGCCTCTGAACCCGAACAACACGTATCAATGGAATGTTCATCGACGGAAATAGTTTTTCGAGCGTCATACCGTGACATCGTGCTCATCACTGCGATCTCCACAAAAGCCATTGAGCTGTATGCTAAGTCACAAGGGAAGGCCTCAGTCGCCAGAGATCAGCCCTCGAACATCCCAAGTCGAACTGTCCGGTCTGCACCGTCCGCAGTGGGTCCGCAGCGAACACCCCCGAAAGCACAAATTGTCATGTCGCACGAACAGGTGTGGATCTCGCAGCATATTCGCTTCTACCAAGCAGATGACAATAATTTTAGATGAGGGCGACCATTGATGGTTTTAGGCTGATTCTAATTGGCGATCTGCATGAACAGCCTATGCTTCAACTCAACGTAAAGCCCTTTATCCTGATGGCTAAGGACTGGTCATCAGAGGTGAGCCTTCCACTGTCAGATCAAGCTCGTGATATTTGACACGTCCAGTGTAGCTTCAGGCATCAGCCCTGCTAGAAACGCAGATCAACTATTGGAATCTTACGAACTCGCATTGGGAGCCTTGTATGGTCTTCTTCCTACGCAGTTCACCTCGAAATTGACCCTGTTATTAGTGATCGACCCTTGGAAGTTTTCACTATCGGTATCTTTGGTCCTTTTCACCTGCTTGTTTTGCACTGACAGCAACAATGATAGGTGGGCGGCGATCAATCTTCAACAGCCCTAAAGGTTTCTATGGCTGCTCGCGAGCGCTTGGACCTCAACTTTAGCACTACTTTCGCAGAGCTTGCAACAACCTCCATGAACATGTGGGGGCGGGAACGGGAGTTGGTTCTGCAGAAAGACCGCGGGAGCTACGCTCCATATCAAATTCGGAATCGCACTGGTTCCCCGCTCTTCGTTTGGTCGGACAACGATACCGCCAGTGGGATGCAGGAGAGCGGTATGACCAAACTTAATCACGATCAGATCATCGACTGGCGATTTGATGATTGGAAGAAGATGCGAGAAGTAAGTCCAGCCGTGAACGATTTTATCCTCTACTGACCAGTTTTCAGCACGGTTCGGCGTCCGAGCAGCACAACATCGGCATTCAAATTGTCGGGAAACCCTGGGAAGCTCTTCGAGGGATAC
>JBBPOD010000132.1:0-29178 GCA_038091255.1 Tylopilus intermedius | reverse complement strand
CATTGACCATGATCTGGTACAACAAAACAAATATTTCCAAACCCAACTACCAGTCCCTATCCATGCCTATAATGTAGACAGCTCCCCAAACGAATCAGGGATCATCCACTATAAAACAGAACTCAATATTCAGATCGCCAGAACCATGGAAAAATGGGAATTCCTTGTCCTCAATTGTGGAAAAGAGAACATTATCCTTGGAATGCTTTGGCTATGAGACGTAAACCCCAGGATAGACTGGTCTACAGGCTCTATCACCATCTCCTTCATCCCTTAGACTTCTCCACCTATAGACTCTGAGTCTATCTTTCTTGAACAATGCTACCTCATCTAGTACCTCAGTCTCAACCCAGATAAACAAATAACCCAATGGTGGACCAAATGCTATGCTCTGAAACCTCCCTTTCACCATTTACAAAAAACTACCCTTGTCACCAATATTGCTATTGCTCTTGGATAAAAGGGAGTGAAGCTTCCCAACTAATACAAGCAATTCCAGGATGTTTTGATAAACTGAAAGACGGCAAACTCCCCCCTTCCCAACCATTTGATCATGCTATTGACCTCACTCCTGATTTCATCCCTAAAAATCGCCAAAACCTATCCTCTCAATCCTGCAGAACAAAAAGCATGTAAGAAGTTCATTGATGAACACCTTAAAAGTGGGAAGATCTCTTCTTCGAAGTCCTCCCAAGTGTTACCCTTCTTCTTTGTCAATAAGAAGGATGGCAGCCTCCATCCTTGCCAGGACTACCGATATCTCAACTCCCACACTATCAAAAATGCCTACCCCCTTCCTCATATCCAAGATCTGACCAACAAGCTCAAAGGATCGAAGATCTTTACCAAGTTCAACATCTGTTGGGAATATAATAATGTTCTCATCAAACCTGAGAACCGCTGAAAAGCCATGTTCATTACTCCGTTTGGCTTGTTCAAACCAAATGTCATGTTCTTTGGCCTCTGTGGTTCCTCTTCCACCTTCCAAGTATTGATGAATCATATTTTTGCTAACTACATCACCAAAGGGTGGCTTATCATATACATGGACGATATCCTCATTCATTCCAAAACTCCTGAGCTTGATGCTAATCAGACTCCTCAGGTTCTCCAACACCTCTGGGAGAATAAGATGCACCTCAAACTCTCCAAGTGTGTTTTTGGCACAGGTGAGGTTGGTATGATCCTTGCCAAAGATCAAATGAAGCTCAACCCCAGTAAACTCACTGCTATTTCCAAGTGGGAACCACCCCATTCTGTCAAGGCCATTTGGTCATTCCTGGGGTTTTGTAATTTCTACAGGAAGTTTATTCCTGATTTCTCTCTCATCACCAGTCCCTTTCATGATCTCACCAAGAAGGCAATGGTTTGGAACTGGACAGCAGCCTGTGATGCTGCCTTCCTTCAGTTAAAAGAGGCTTTCCTCCGAGAACCAGTTCTCCTTATTTCTGATGTTGCCAAACCCTTTACTGTCATGATGGACACTTCCCTCATGGCCACTGGGGGGGTTCTCATGCAAACCAACTCCAACAGGAAGCTCCATCCATGTATGTTCTTCTCCAAAACCCTCTCTCCTGCCAAATGCAACTATGACATCTATGACTGTGAACTCCTTGGAGTCATCCATGTGCTTGAAGAATGACAACAGTATCTTTGGGGCACTAATATCCCCATTACTATGATCACTGATCACAAGAACCTAACCTACTTCCATGATGCTCACAAGCTCTCCTATCAGCAGGCCTGTTTGAAAATGTTCCTTCAGGACTTTGACCTTCATTTTGACCATTGGCCAGGCTCCGCCATGGGTCCCACTGATGCACTCTCCCAAAAGGATTCTATTGACTCCTTCACAGATAATATGGATGTCACCCTCCTTCCTGACAATCTGTTCACCTATTCTCTTGACCTTCATATCATGGACCATCTCCGCTCTTCTACCTCTTCCAATCCCATCATGGAATGTTACCTCAAGCATATCTCTAGTCCTAACCAATCCCCCATCCAGGTCAGCCATTATACTGCCAAGGACTGGCATTTTGACAATGGTCGAGGATCCTCTATTTCAAGAATTGTCTCTTTGTCACCCAGGATGTCTGTGCCAACCTTGCCCACTCCACCTATGAGTTGCCTACAGGCAGCCACGGTGGTATTTTCCACACTCAGAATCTTGTTGCCCATGACCATTGGTGGCTGGGCATGAACACCTTTATCCGCTGCTTTGTTCTTGGTTGCACTGTGTGTCAGGCATCCGAGGTTTTTAGAATTTCAATTCTTCATAGGAACTACATATAAAGCATATATATATTAATATGTATTTTTTTGAAAAAGATCTCCTGCTAGTACACATAGAAATTCCAATAGCTTGTAAATGTTTTATATATGATAGAAAGTATATTACATTTGTTATGTATTCTTAACAGTACTATGTCCATTCTAACAGGTGTTCCATATCCAGCAGTACTCAGGCTTTGTCATATACCGTCCTCACTCCGACCCTCTGGAACCATCTCCGGTTCCCTCATCTTAAACTCTGATGCATTCTCACTCGGGAGTTCACCTCTGACCTCTGGACTTACACTCTTGTAACTTTCAGACTCACTTACGTTTCCTCCGTTCTCCATTTGTACTAGATCCGCTTTCTAATTATCTCCGAACCTGTGTAGCACAGCTCTGGCTATGTTTCCCTCCGTATCTGTCTTACTCATCTCCATTCCGCATTTACTAATCAGTTACTAATGCGATGAACTCCATTAGTAATCCTATACAACTCCATAGTATATATAGTGTAGTTTTCATGTATCTAGCTTTAGCTTTGTTATCGACTTGACAAATCCTCTTGACCTCCGAACGTCTCTGACCCTCCTGTCTCCAACCTTTTCCTAAAATCCAGGACATGCGACCTAGCAAGGGGGCAGCACATAAGCTGAACCCAAAGTCCTCTTACATCCGCAACTCCGGAGTTCCGAAGTTTGACCCAGAGGATTATACAGTCTTAACAGGCTTCCAGGCTAAAAAATCTAAGCAAGCATTTGTAATACCATTTTCAGATTAAAAAACTGAACTGGATTGGACTTTAAAACACTATTCACAACATGCTCTTGCCAAGAGTTCATTCACATGCATGCATTGTTATAGCAACCAGATTTGACACAAGGTCAGTAGTAATAATAATGCAAGTTAAAGAGTCACCACATGCTTGCACTCAGTTATTTGTACAAATCAAGGTGTTTGTTTACAAGCATGAATTGTGGGAACATGAATTGTGGGAATACTATGTGCTGAGACCATTCAAATATTCTTTGTTACTAGATCTCTTCTCAAAGTTTTCCCATGTATTAGAAAAACATTAACTGTGGCCACAACTTAGGTTTCTTATATTACTTGTATTGGGACTTTTACCATATACTGAACCCAAAGTGAGGCAAACAAGAAAATATATCAAAAAAACTAAGAAACTACAAAGTTAAATATAAGTCTTAATATTGGGAAAGGTAGGATATGACATCATTAAAGAACATTGTGAATAAAACAGGGAACAACAACATAAGGTGTATATTTGTGAATGTTCTCATATTGAAAGTATGGGCATTTGTACTAGAACTCTTACTATAGGCAAGAAAAATAAATCATTCCCTTTGTAAGCTCATGATTAACCATGACCATGATTAAATGAAAACCATTTGAAAAGGGTGATTTACACTGAAGGACATAAGGGGACAGTGGGTTGGGTGTTGACTTTTGCAGCTTGACATGCTATGTGGCCAGCAATGAAATGGTGAGCAAGGGCATTCATATTGAGTCATCATTAATTGCAGGAAAGAAGGTTTTGGATATGAATAACACTGGTGTGACCATCATTCTGTGAAAATTCATAAATAGAACAGATTAGGTCAGTCCAAGCCTGGTTGGTGGTATAGAAAGAGCTGGTCATGAAAATAGAGAAAGCCATTGATCAATTGCCAATTGATGGGCATGGAGCAGCAAATGGAAAAAGAGTACTTAGACATTGTGTTAAATCTGGTTCCTTTAGATACAAGTTCAATGAAGGTCTAAAAGTACAAAAAAGGGGTTAGTGCAAAGATGAATCAGAGATCTAATGAAGATATGGAGCAGAAGGGCTTAGGAGGACTTTAGTGTAGGACTTGTGTGTTCTCTATTTCAGAGACAAAGAAGACAGAGGTAAAATAAAGGAAACAGAGATATAAACCAGAGTAAAACAAAAGAGTAGCAGGAACTAATGCAAGGAGGTGATTTAGATAATATTCAAACTGAGAAAATATATAAGGGGAACTTGTCATATACTGTCCCAACTCAAACCCTCTGGAACCATCTCTGGTTCCTTTACAGTAAACTCCAAAGTGATTTCACTTAGAAGCTAATCTCTGACCCCCAGACATTACATTACAATTTTCATCTCTTCTGTCTCACTTATATTTCCTCTGATCTCCATTTGTATTAGGTCCACTTTGTAATCATTTCAAACATGTGTATCACTTAGAAGCACAACTCTGGCTATGTCTCCCTCCATTCCATGTTACCAATCACTTAGTAATACAATGAACTCTGTTAGTAATCCTATGTAGCTCCATAGTATATAACATGTAGACTTCATATATAGCTTCATTATTAACATTGATATATTCTTCTGATCTTTGATCATTGCCAGCTCTTGGATCTCCAACCTTCTCTTTTAAATCTGGGACATGTGACCTAGCAAGGAGGCAGCATATGTGCTGAATCCAAAGTCCTATTATATCCACAACTCCAGAGTTTTGACCCAGAGGATTGCACAGTTCTAATAGAACTATGGGTTTAAATATGAAAAGTCCAATCAGAGTTCAAACAGAGAATGACAAGGAGCACATGGAAAATAGAGCACATAACTAAGGAATCACATGTAGCATAGGGTTGGAGCATAGAATATACATACAGAGTGACAAATAAGTGAGGAATATAAAATGATTAGAATGAAGGGTTGAAGAACAAAAAGAATGCCAAATCTACAAGTCCAATTTAAAAATGATAGAATGTATGTGTATGTGTATATTAAGATAAGTGAATATAAGTGTATGACTTGTTCCAGGAGTTCTATGCAGGATGTATAAAGAGGAAAAAGGTAGCAAAAACCAACAAGATAAAAAACACAAACGAATCCAAAGGAGGTCCAGTTTCATCTGTTCAATCCATTTGATGGAATGGAAAGCAGATGCAAGTTTCTGGACTCTAACTCAGAGGTTTGCAAGCTTGCTTTCTCCACTTGATCTACTTTTTAATAACAAGCTAATAGCAGATGCTTACTAATTCCAATGCTCTTCTTTGGAACTATGTACATAGATAAATACACAACATGTGCAATATGGGGTAATTGCAAATGCCTCTTGACTCTGTATCACCACCTTTCTGTGGCAATCTGTTATCTCTTCCCAAGCACACCTGCTCCATCAACTTTTCATGCCCTTTGCATTTCTTTGACATAAGGCAGAGGTTCCACATATTCTCCAAAGGGATATATTTTGAACCAAATTCACCTCTTCTCACCTTCTTGCTGACATGCTGCATCACTTTCATGCTCTTCCCTTTTAACGAACCTGGACCACTAAGGCCAGTCCTGGCACTGGAAAATCATTCCAGGTGCCCACCATTCCTATCATTTGCTCAAAGGATTTGGGCAAGGTTACCCACTGGATGGTCTTGCTCTTCCACTCCTTCAAGGCACACCTAGGCCTCAAGATGCTTGATGTTAAGATGAGGAGGGTTCTTCCCTCCTATATCTGCATTTACCAAAACAATATGCTGCTGCATTCTCATGTGCAAGCCAACTGTACCAACCCCCCTGCCCCAAGTTGCCACTTGGGGCTAAGGTACCCCCACCCACCATGCCTCACAAGCATGGGAAGAACTCCCCCCCCCTCCCATGACTACCCACTCCTCCATGGAAATAGTGATCTTGCAGACCAAGGTGTCAGAACTAAAGGTGGAGATTAGTTACCTCTGCTTCCTTATCAAGGGCATCCATGACCCTTCTGCCTCCCCATGCACTGCATGTCCAGTGCAGCCCCCTGGCCAATCTTTCTCACCCAACCTATTCTTCTTTTTTTAATGGAGTCCCATACTACTCACTACTCTGTTGTTGAATGACTCCAGCCCATCCTGGACCATAAAGATTTGCCCTCCTACTTGTATGGTGTGGATAATGGAATGATTCCCACACACAACAACCACCTCCTGGAGGATGTGCCCTAGGCACTAATGGTCCTCTATTCAGACAAGGAACCCAAGTTTCACAAATTGTACATTGAAATTATTTCCAATTAGAATCTTCATGTTGCCTTAAACACACATGACCAGATTCTTTCCAACATGATAACCATCAGCAGTGTAGAAACAACAATCCCAAGTGGGATGTAAGAAACAGGTGCGAGTGAGGACATGATAGAAGAGTCCTATGGGTTGGTCATTGGTTGTATGGTATAGAAGAGGTAGACAGTGCCTTTCTGAACACTGCAAGAACAATCCAGACTAATCCAAATTGCAGGAAACATGGAAGTGGAGGTTCTAGACACAAGTAACAAAGGAAAGAATGAGAAATGAAGCAGAACCAAATGGAAAGCAATCCTATTGGGGTACATGGCAACCCAATCAGGATAGAAGGAAAGTGTGTGAGAGAAAGACAATCTGGCCAGAGGTTGACCTGAACTGAAGCAGAAGGTGTTGGATAGTGATGAAGCTGTCAACCAACAAGGAAGCAACCTGCACACAGACAGGAGACCTTAACACACAGTCAGAAAGATGTCTATTTGGTCCTAAGGACAGAGTTTTATAGTCTAGGCATACCCTCAACTATACAGCCATACATTGGAAATGGTAGTAAAGAAAAACTTCCAGGGCACTCAGTGTCTTTGTGAAGTGTCAGAAAATACTCTCTAGCAATGTGAAATGTGTCTATGGCTGTGACCAGAACAAAGGATAATTGCAGTAAGGTCAAATGAAAGAGAAATCCACAAATCCAAGTCAGTCCAACCATAGAAAAATACCAGACCTGGATATGAATAGATATGGACAGACTCAGACTGCATTGGATGGACATCAGGAATGTTTAGGATTGTTGCATGACACTTGAAAATGATCTGGAAACCTGCAGAAAGGGGCTATATAACCATAGAGAGTGTCAAGCTCCTATAATGGCCATCTTCACCTATTCCACTTTAACTCTTCATAACTTTAAGGCCTGTAGCTTGTAATCCACTCCTCCTCCACTATTTATTTCTCCAGCCCACTTGTGCCCATGCCTGGCTGATACCTACTTGTTGAAGCAAGAGTATAGTCTTGTGACCAGGATGTGCACTTGTGGTCTTATTTTTTTTTCCACAGTCTTATTTTTTTGCCTTCTTTCCCTTAGCTTACCCAATCCCTTAGGGTCCAAGTTCATGTTGTTTATGGCATTACTGGACAATCCATATTATGTTAGTCAGACCTCACAATTAGCATGTCCTACATAGGATACCATATCCCAATAGGACAATAATAGGATCTAAAATTAAAATTAAAAACAAGTAATTACCAATGGTTCTTTAAATGCTTTATAATAAACTTATCTACTTTGACAGGTTCAGCCAGCTATTGCCAATGGAGGTTCCACAGAACCCCACTCAGACTATTATTAGAATAGCTTGCAAAATCCTGTAAGTCATATATAATATAATATTCTATAATGGTTTACTAGTAAATGATTTTATAGGTAGGCTTTCAAGTTCAGTCTACTATGAGTGTTATGGGTATATCCTTCTTCTCACTGCAGACAACTACAAGCTATTGCTTGCATGCTGAATGGAGGTTTCCCAACAAAGCCAGCACCAAACCCTTAGAGAATTTCCATCAGCTCACAAGTTTAAAAATTCAAGTTCAATTTGATATTACAAATTTGTTTTCTAGATCTGACTGTAAAAAATATGAGCAGAAATGAGTCCTTTGCTATCATCAAGGTCAGTTTAGCAGAGTAATTAAGTGCAATAGTGATTAGTTGCGACCTAGTATGAAATGTCACATAATCAGTTTTATGTGATATATGCATAATAATCATATTTTATAGCCTTCACTACCAATGCCATTTGGCATTTGCTTGAGACTTTGGTTGCCAGTGATGCAACCAATAGTCTGTTAAACTATTACTTTCAACAGATAGTTGCTGGTGGGTTCTATGTTTTCTGAGACTTACCTTGAACAATTGTCACATCAACTTGAACAGTTCTTCACACTATCCTTCAAGAGCACTCTCAAATAATCATGACAACCAAGGTCTTTCATAACCAGATCTTGATTGTCACCTTTTTTTTGTTATTCCAGTCTAAACTTGTGATCTCCTGCTTTTGTGACACAGCAGGTCCATTCTTGACTTCTACTGAGGTCAAGAAGGTGGTCAAAGGGGTTTTGAAGAATATATTCCAGACTCACTCTACTTAGGTGTTCATTTGTCACCAAAATGAGTATGTTCACACTGGAATGAACAAAGCCACCAAGGACTTGATCACCCAGTGGAGCTATGCTAATGTTGATGTCAGTAAGTTTTTTATTATCTTTTGGAAATATAATATTCAATTTATTCAAACACTAGTAACTCACCCTGAGGTAGCAAGCTTTCTAGACACTCTGGAAAGTTTACTATGACTACTAGTCTGAGTACCAGTATACTTCATCATTTATATAAACTTCAAGTTTGAGATACTAATACATTGTCAAGTCATTTATGCTTTGAACAATGGTCACAAAGGCATTCTTGACATGTTTTGCCAGAACACCAATCCTGGTAACTTAGGCATAGCCTATGACATCTTTCAAAGTCTAAAAAGCCAGAACCATTTTTCCTCCTTACCAGGTGATCAGCTTGTTCCAGATAGAACAGGTAATGAGATTCACTTGAATGCTTCACCCACTCTTGACAGCTTTGGATTCCTCCATTTTAGCTATATTACTGAAAAGGTAAGCAGGAAACTAGGCAAACATGTTGATACTGATATTTTAGGTTTAATACTTTGCAAACTCTATCATTTACCACACCCTGGTTGACTACTTTGGGCAGTCAGCCTTATCACACAGGTCTGAGGAACATAGGAGGTCAAAAGCTACCTTTGACCATGATAGCCTTTGTTATTACTGCAACAAGTAATCTTCATACATTTGTCATTATGAAGCTGAAATAAGATCTATAGTAGGTCTACCTAGTACTTATTGACTTATTTCTGAAATAATAAGACTGTCTAAAATCATCTTGACATGACAAATAGTTCTTTTGGGCCAGGTCACTTCAAATCTTGTCTAGTTTGGATGAGGCCTAATCATTGGATAGACTTGTCAGGTAACAATATCTTGATAGCAGAACCTCCTACTGTTATTTTTGGTCAATGGAAGAAAACTAGCTATCCTAGTGCAGGTATAACTTCTTGGGGTTCTAACCCTTATGAGAATTATGGGTATTGTGATGCTAGTTACAATCATTATGAACCAGAGTTTACCTGTTACGTGATGACTAATAGTAAGAAAGAAGATAATAACTCATAGTTAGTTGATTTTGGTTGTTCTGCTCATATGTTCCCATTTAAAAAGGACTTCATGTTCTTGGGTACTAAAGTGAAGCACTATCAAACAGCTTCAAGTGAAATCATCCATATTTATGGACCAGGTATTGGGGTTTTATGGATATCTGATAGAAAACAGTATCACAATTTTATCTTATCTGAGGTATGGTATTCACCACATAACACCTGTTGGTTATTGTCCATTGCTGCACTAACAAAGTCCAGTTTCATGTGCATAATTACTAACAAGACTTAGTTTTAGGATTATAAAGGCTATTTTATTATTTCTGCTACTCAATAGAATAAGAAGGACACTCTCCACTGGTTTAGAGTGGTAACACTTGATACCTTCAAGGAGTGTAACAGCCTTCAGGATAATTCTTATTATCTTTGGTATTTGCAATTCAGGCACTGCTTGCATAACATATTGAAATATGCATTTAAACATGTGACAGGTATTCCTATTTTACAACAGCCTGCTGACTGGTCTCCTTGTAAAGGTTGCCAATTGGGTAAAGCAATGCAGACCCCTTTTCCTCCTTCCAAGTCTCATGCAACTCATTCCTTGGAATTAGTTCATACTGATCTTTGCAAGTTTCCTACTCAATCCCATGATCAGAACCATTGAATGATGACATCCTTGGATGATTTCTTGAGCTTTGGCTTGATTGTTTTCTTAAAGCATAAGTCAGATGCTACTGAGTGCTTTAGCACTTGGCTTGTTTGGGTGAAATGTCATATTGTGAATAAACTGTCTCAGCTACATTCAAAACATGAGGGGGAAAATATATTTCCTTGGATCTACAAAAGTTCCTAGCCTTACAAGATATTGAACATGAGAAAACAGTCCCTCACATTCCTTAACAAAATGGCAAAGTTGAACATTTTAATCATACCATCTTGGAAAAGGAAGAGGCAGACATTATGCTTGTCTGTGACCAATCTTCTGGCAAGATGCAGTTGAGACAGCCCTACATATATGTATACAACAACCAATATGCCATTCAGACTGGAAGACACCAATAAGTCAATGGGATGGAACCAAACCAGACATTTTCTTCTACTTTAGAACATTTAGGTGTTTTACTTATGTGTTTGTTCCAAAAGAGCAACAAAACAACAAATTAGCCCCAAAAAGTGAGATCATTACACTTATTGGCTATGAAAAAGAAACCAAAAAATATTACTTTTGGTCACAAACCAGGAGGAGAGTTATTATCTCTCATAATGCCACTTTTGATGAGAATATTTTCCCTCACTGTCCCAATCAGAAGAAACACTTACCACCTTCTAATTCTAATCTAGATCACAAACATAAAAATTCTGGTAATGATGATGATAATGGTGACAATGATAGCAATGGCTCTTAGGATAATAATATTCCACCTAGACATCAATCATGCCAACCCCATCAGGGTCCAGCTTCACAGCAGTGAAAACCTCCTGCTCACCCTGATAAAACACCTCAATCTCCAAGATAACCACCTTGTGTTTGCATTGAGGAAGTTGAAAACAAGGATCTTCCTAGACAAAAAAGTAAAGGAAAAAGGCAAAGGCTAAGAAATCAGCTTCTCAAGCAAATCCTCCATCAAAGCCAACTTCTTCTCTGTCTAGAGAGGAAAATGTAAAACCACCTCTTCAATCACCAAAACTTTCTGCTCCTCCAAACAAGAGACCTACTGTTCCTCACTCTTACTACTAGTTAGTCAGTCACTAATTAGCAAAACCTGGTTTTCAAGTTAGTGGCAAGGTGTACTAGCACATAGTGCTGGACAGTACTGGAGTGATACATCAGGTTTTTCTGATTAGTATAGGTATCCCCCAATAGCTCATTCTCATCCTAAAAACAATATGGAAATTTGAAAACAAAGTGAATGTACTCCTAAATGTAATATTCCACCTAGCTCCATTTATGGAGATCAAACTCCTTTGGAGATTGAAAGGAATATTTGAAAGGAACAAGACTTTGTCAAGAATACATTAGAGGAAGGATGCCATAATCATCAAAGACCTGTTTATAATAAGAAACAACCTCAGGCAGGACCTTCTAAACAATATACCTAGAAGAGAACCAATGCAGGAAGATGTGCCTGAACCTGTCATATCCATGCAACTCCCACCCCCTCCGATCATCTCCGAATCATTCCGACCCATCTCCGATCTTCCCTCACTTCCCCTGGCCTCGGACACGCTCGGACTTATAGGATCTCCGTGTCGGAACTCCTTACACAGCCCTCCGTATCTCCGTTTAGCACTTCCTTTGTTCTCCGACCCTTCATTCCAATTACCTTACATTCTTCGCTTAGTCGCCACTCCATGTGTATCTCCTGTGCTCCGTCCTTATGTCCTATATGGCCTCTTAGTTACATGCTCCGTGTTCCATATGCTCCTCATCATTCCCCATTTGAACTCCGATCGGACTTCCCGTATTTAAACCCATGTTCCTCCATGTATTTTCCTCAGTTCGAATATCATCTAAATCACCTCCTCGCATCAGTCCTCGATCCTCCTCTGATAATCCCTCACGTTCACCTCTGCCTCTATCTCCGAAGTTAAGGACAACCAAGTCTTCGACAAGGGCGCGACACATAAGTCCTGCGCCGAAGTCCTATTAAGTACCCCCACTCCATATCTCCGTCGGACCTCCGGTCCACCTCTGCACTCACACTCCCCTTACCCCTCGGACCTCCGTCGGACTTGTGCCCGGAGGAACCGGATTTGACAGATGAGATGGACAACCGATCCATACATTGTAGTTTGGTTCGCATCAATAGTGGAATGTTTGCAGGCTCTGCATTCCATTATGGCTGCACAGTTGGCTGAGTTTACTGCCTAGCATGGGCTTCATGTTTATAGCCAAGCTTCAAAGGCAACATTGGTTGCATTCTTGCATGGCCATTTCTGAAAAGGGATGGTGTGACTGCATGCTCTTCATAGACCCCAGCCTGCTGATTGCATCATGTTGGTGATATACACCCTTGCTCATCTCCCATCCCCAGGTAAGTGGTTGCCAGATGCTGCACATTCCAAGGACTTGTTGACGCTTGAGCTCATATTCATTGCAGATGTGCATCATGTTTCTTGATATCAAGGTCATGTCATGAGAATATAAAACCTCATAAGGTGTCAAGTGTTGTTGCTTGCATCATAGGGACCATTGAAGGGCATCTATACTATGAGCATTTATTATGGGCAAGAAAGGCATTATGTATAAGCTCATTAACTTGTCTATCTAGAATACTAGAAGTGTTCACCTCATTGTCATCTAGCTTATTACCCAGAACTAGATGGCTCCACCTGGGGCCATTGCTTACTTTTGGGTGACTTTCTTGTACCAGCATGGAACATACTATTGGTAGGTTGTGAATAAATTGTCTTTGAGATGACTATGGCAGTTACCATATGCATCTTGATCAGAAAAACACATGTCAGGGATAGGTAAAATATATACTGAGAAACATGCCACTCCAAGGATACACATTCCAACAAGGATTCTCCTGTTGCACTTCCAGAATGTGTATATTTGCATGATAAGCATTACTGTTATTTGAGGGTTAGGTTCTTCTGTCCTTAATCCAGGCTATCATCCTACCTTCTGCAAGGATGATGCATAGGTATTAATAGTGTCTGATACTATTGGCAGACTAACAGACTTGGGCAGGAAATCCCAGGATGAAGTTGAGTTTCAGCCTACTAGTAGTAAGTACTTAGAAGCATATACATACCTTCCAGGAAGCAAGTGAAATGCCCACCTGGTCATCACAGTCTCCAAGTCTTTTCT
This sequence comes from Tylopilus intermedius, assembly GCA_038091255.1. Taxonomy (NCBI): domain Eukaryota; kingdom Fungi; phylum Basidiomycota; class Agaricomycetes; order Boletales; family Boletaceae; genus Tylopilus; species Tylopilus intermedius. The sequence goes on along the minus strand of JBBPOD010000132.1, from coordinate 15,822 downwards.
ACTTTCTTCAATGTCAAACATAGGTCCATAGAACAATTCAATCAACCCTTTTAGAGGGCTTTTGGATGAACATATGTACTTCAGTGAGTCGTCCGACAAGTATCGCCTCAGCACCTTTCATCATCAGCAACCCATAACAAACCAGAACTGCATGGATCATACCTCGGATAACTTATCACTCAACTCTCCACATGCAAGTTCCCCACTTTCTATCATGCCATAAGTCTCTACAGTGATCAACACTGGAATATCCTATGGCTCTGGGCACTTTTGAGACAAATCAGGCCTAATTATTTTAAGATTCACATCACTCACTGATACCTGTTTCACAAGAGAATAGGGTTAATGGACACTACATGATTTTTGATACATTTAGTGCATGACCACATTGCAACAGTAGTATGTTTTTGGTGGCAGATCTCCAAAGATAGAGGCAGGTTGTCACATCTTGATCAACATTCTCTTGTTGAGAGTTGTGTCAGCCATGTGTCCAGGTGAGATAACAGTGAACATAATTCCAGAATTCCTTCTCCCTTGAACAACCTTGGAAATGTGGACATTGTGGACATTAGCATGTCATTACTCTGTGTGTGCTTTAACTTCTTCGCATTGCATGGGTGGTCATTTCATATCACATCCATTGCTGTTTGGTTTACAACATTGGCTGAATTTTTGCATAGTATGTTCAATTATCTTACTATTCTGGATTTGAAGGTGATGTGTGCAGCTCATCCTGTTGTGGTTGTTGCATCAAGTTGGGTGGTGAGCAACATCTGCGGGTCCAGGTTTGCCCAGAGGGCCTTGATGTGTTCATTTCTTCACAGAAAATCACTTTCAAAAAGCAGACTGCCAGGACAATAATACCCTTGAGGCTAATTGCACATGGAGCAGCTATGATGTGACCACTGCCTCCATGGGTGCATCAGCAGGCACCACCACCTCAGTACCAAACCAACAATGGAGACCCATTCCACTACAGATACATCAATGCAATGGCCTTCTTCTCACCCATCATTGCATCAAAATATCATGACTTTGGCTGCATGTCATTCTGAGAGTGATGCTGGCTCAAAAGCTTCCAGTGCAGATGATGACCTAGTTATGCCATGTTGAAGTGGACACAACAAAGATGCCAAGAAACATGAATTCTGGCCCAAGATGTGGAAACAGTTGATTGATGCTGTGAAACCCAAATGGTGAGTCTATCTAGCCACTGCAGATGCGTACCTGAATCGAAATTATGAACAGATTATTGCAATTGAACATGCCAGTCTCACCATGCACACTATGATCAAATTAAGTTTAATTAGCATCTAAAGGATTTTCCCTATCCATCAACCCATATCTGTTAATGCACTCAAGTTGAATCCATGGAGCCATCTTGGAATCCCCCACCTCACCTTGCCCTGCCATCTTCCTCTGAGGCTGTATTCACAAGTGCTGTACTGCATTGAATGACAAGAGAGCTGCCCTGCTGAACCTGCTGAAGGTTCAACAGTCACTTGAGAACATTCAAGAAAGACTCTCACATCACATTTCCATGGAAACCGTTGAAGGTGCTCACTCTCAACTCTTATCTGGAATACATCCTACTGCCACACTGGAGGCACACTCTGGCGGGCAAACCTAATTGACCATTCCCCTTCTATCCCATCTGGTTTGTGCAGGGGTTTCATTATAGGATATCCACCACTCTCACACATATAAACCCCTCCAAATAGTACCCCCATTTCAGATTAGCCATTTTGATGATCTGCTGGATCGTGAAATCGTGAAATGGAAGTAAATATTAGAATGACAGAACAACTTGAACTGGATGAATGCACACCAGAACTGGGTCAGTTGCTGGAGGGTTTAGCTGCACGTTGACACTAGGCTTTGGCTTAGGGATGTCCTTTGTGTTTGTAGCCTGGAATCCATATGTTCCATATTCTCTACACTTTTGCATACTTGAGTGAAGAGTGTTTGTAGATCTCACAAGTTGTCTGATGTCAATTGAGTGAGTATTGACTGTGAAATGGCAGCTTTGGGCATCTGCCCCTCACAAGAGACTCAGAACTTGAATACAGCATCCATAGATTGTTACCCAAACTACTGCTAGTGCAAATTTCATTGTCAAAATAGCTGAAACTTCAGTGGAATATATATTGACCACGGTTCAAGGTGCAGTGCTACAAGGTTGCACCAACTCTCCCCCCCCATATACAGCTTGAGGGGTTCAGTGTACAGCGTGCAGTAAAAACTGCCATGTCAGTCCTTCCAAGCTTGCAGTGCACCAAAACATAAGGCACACTGCCTCAAATGCAATTGGAGGTCTTGTCTAGTTAACAAATCGCAGGCATGGTGCATCCATTATTTGCAGCAAACACTTCTGTCTATTGGCACTCTTTCCCCGCCTTGCCTCAGCTTTAGAAATTTTTCACCAGGTCACCAACTCACCCAAATTAACCCATCCATCCATCATAGCTTTGCATTCCTTCACCTTAGCTCGCTTCACCCATGTACTGCCTGAAAGATGTCCATACAAAATATAACACATTGACACGGCCGTTATGCGAATTCTTACAGTTGTTCACAAGTACTTAAGGATTTATAGTCCGGGAGATTATACGAGGGAACTCCCACAACCACATGTAGTGGAGATGGGGTGGTTGTGTGCGACAAAAAAGAGGGTGAGCGGCTGAGTGAGCGCAACTGGACAAGCAAGGAGGCAGTTACCTATGCTTATCCAAAGATGCTGTGTATGCCTGTTAACTGTGACCATGGCTCTCTTTCATGTATCTAAAGATGGTCATACAATCATGTGAAGGACACATGAGGCGAAGACTGGTGCTTCTCATGGTCATTGTCACATCAAAGAGAAAAAGACACTGTGCTCCCTCCAGCCTCCATTTCAAATGCACCTCCCAAGACCCCACCAAACGTATGAGCTCGGCTTCCCACATCCTTGGGCTCCCCATGACCAAAGGCATATAAAATATATCTCAGATATAAAGCCCAAGCCAAATCACGTGAGGATCATGTACACACCCGGGTGACAAAATCAGACTCTTTTGTTGACGACCGCTGCCAGCATGTCACTCAAACTGTGCATATGTGGACATTCTTTCTCAGACATCGCAGCATTCACGAAGCACAATTGGAATTGTCAAAAAGGAAAGAAGCGATGTTCTGCTGCTCTAGCTGTGCCAAAGAGGTTCACAAGAACAAGAAACCCTGGAAACTTCATAAGTCCAAAGTAGCACTTGAGTGATTCAAATTCGCTTACATTGGTCATTTCACTTGCAGTACGATCATCTGCCATGGATAGATATCCCATTCATCTGCAACTTCATCATACTGCTTCTGAACCTTGTGCATTGCACCATTGCATTGTGGGTTGGGAGAGAGGGCCAGGACCGCCATCATCATTGAGCGGTGGGTGAGGCCATGACCTCGTCATTGCATTGTTGCGTTGTTGGCACGAGATGGTGGTGGTGGCAGCATAAGGGTGAGAAAGAGGGAGAGGGTGCGTCGATGCTGTTGCATCGTTGTGAGAACAAGAGGGTGAGGTGCACTCTATGGATGTGGTGTTGCCCTCTTATTCCCATGTTTTCCTTACAAGAGTGCTGCAAAGCACTTGAAGGTCAGCTTGTCAAGGTCACAACTGAGTGTGATATGATGAGGCAAGGATTCTCCTTGACAACACACTAACTGCTTGATGTTGCATAGAACCATGTTAGATCAATTCAGCGCAGGGTGCATGTACTTTTTTTTCACCTCATTCTATCTAATTACATTTTCAGGCGTACAAAAAGGAGGCTAACACCCTTGCAGCCACTATTCCCATCATGTCCGATGCCTTCAACATGGTTTGCGCCACTCCAATTGTGCACAATGCCATCTATCGCCTTCTGGTCACCCTCTAGGCCTCCTGGTCCTATATTTCAGCATAGCACGTTCGTTTCGATGACATGCTCGCTCCTGGGGTAGAGACGGCTCGGGAAGTGTCCTGGTACATCATCGACATCCACTGAGGTATGTTGATCATTTTCTCAGCGCCTGTCGACCTTATGCACATGCTCTCCCCCCTTGAGCTTAATGCTCAGGGACTTGTTCAGTCACTGCAGGGCTTCATCGGGTGGCCATGGTGGTACCAGGGGACTCTCTGGCACGTCCTCGATGTCTGTTGAGAGGTGCTGATCATCGTTGTCAGTGGTTGCATGATTGTTACCTTAGACACATTTTCACCTATCAAGTTACCCTGGTTATTCAATGTGATTAGGACATAGCAGTACTAGTACTACTGCAGTGAGATGATGTAATACCACAGAGAGTTCGAAAAGTCATTCCAGAGCGGGAACGAGCAAAGTAGCAATATCATTGCATGCAGTACATTAGACGAATATGCTACGTAGTGACCTGACATTTATCAACTATGAAAACATGTGTGTTCATATGCGGGCACATCGCAACATAGTCACTTTTCACTGGGGGCCTGACGTGTGACATGGTGTCCCCACATGACGAACCCCCCAGTTGGGGCCTGTGATAATCAGGCGTGAGATATGGTCCATACCATGGAAAGGTCAACACTTTGGCCAAGTAGAGCGAGGAGGCCGCACCAAGTGGGACTGGGCGAGTGAGGCAGTGGCAGCGCGGAAAAAAGGCATGTGCCACCTGCTTACCTACGCTCGGCCAAAGACAGCAGTCTGTGACTGCTCGTGCCTCCCTGCCATAGAACTATCACTCCGTGACGTTTTGACATGCAAAGCTTTGCGTTGATTGTCCCCCAGACAACAACCTTCCGGGGGAGTGTCCAATCCTTTGAAGCGGTCGACAACTCATCATCATTCTTGATGTAGCTATGCATAGTGAATCTTGCAGAGGTAAACACCATCTTATGTGCCACCAGATCATGGCAAAGGCTTGTGGGGCAATGGGTGCACCATTTCAACCACAACTATCCTGCATTTTTCCATCATCACTCATGACACTGACATATATGTATAGCCTCTTTCTTCACACACCGCCTAAGTCAGCACTCTGTTGTGTTGTAGCTAAAAAGCTACTTCTACAGTTATGTTGCTGCTTTTCACCCCATGGCGTTCATTCGACATGTTAGGGTCTTCCAGGGAATTGTGGTCACATGCCTTCCATCAAGGACTGGTGACGTTTCGAAAGCCCAAGAACATTACTCATGAATGCGGTGGTCTGTTAGATGTGAAATCTTTCTTGTGGATGGTTTGCACACCGGAGTGAAGAGGTCCGGCTAGGACCAAGCAGATCGATGACAAGCATGTTGTGTAGGCCCTCTGGTCCAAAATCATAGATCTGAGGTATCCTGGCTAGAAATGAGATTGGGTGATGGGGGTGGAAGGTGACAGAGAGGCGCACACGTGGTAGCGACAGGTGGCGAGGATGCGACACTCATCACGTATTTGCCGAGCTCCAGCCTTGCAAGGTTCCTAACAGAGAAGAGAGTGGAATATGCTTGGAATTGGGCTATTTCTTCTGGGTCAGGAAAGGCATGAGATGCGGAGGTGCATAGCCGTCCATGCAGGCCACAGGACACAGGGTGGCAAGGGAGGCAAGGGAGGGGATGCATCCCCACTGTTGGAGATACCGGTCTCAAGAAGTTAGTTTCGAGTTTACATAATTGTTCTCGCCATAGTTGCAAGACTGCTCTAAATGGATTTTTGTAGCAACTTCCAGCCCCATGCAGCGTCTTGCAAGAGAGTGGGCACCATCAGAGGACTTCGCTGAACAACTTGCATGTTTAGACGGTAAACCTGTCCAAAGGCCTGATTATTGCCCTTTGTATGTTAATCTTGGTGCCTACCCGCACAGTGCTACAGGCCCGTGGTGCTTTTTCACTCCTGCTATGGACCCCTTGCGTCTTCACCCAGCACACCAGTGTGAACTGAGGGAACAAGAAAGGGCCAAGATGGCCGCCCATGGATCGACGCAGCAGGGCCTGAAGGCAATGCTGGGCCACTCAACCCTACCTCTGCATTGCCTCTGAGACAGTGCATCCACAGCAGGTTGAGTCAAACCGCGTAATGCACTGGCAGTTGCAGGTGGCGATCCCGTATAGCTGGTTGGCAATTCGGACACTGATCAGCGCGATGTGGTGGTCACTCGTGTGGGAAAAGACTGCGTCAGATCATGACTGGGAGCTTGAGAAGGTGTGTGCTGACAACTACAGCGCTGCTGACTCAACTGTTTGCAGTGTGCCAGCCAGATCAAAGAATTCGAGTAGGCTATTAACAAGTATCAAGGCCTCCTGAACCTCCGGTTGGTCCCTCAGGTGGGTGAAAATCGAGTCCACATTCTCGCAGACTCGGAGAAGCAAAGCCACAGCTGTCCACAAGGCCAAACACATCAGAGTGCCTGTTGACCAACGACTTGATTTCAGCAGACCGCGGCAGAGCAAACACTGATGACGCTTCAAGGCAGTGGTCCCTATCTAAGCAAATGCTTTGGACTGTGAAGGTTGGTATGGTGTCGCGCGGAATTGTAAGTGAGCTCCGGGTCGAGGCACTGAGAGCGCGCCTTGTCTCTATACATATGAGCATCCAAATGCACAAATCACGGGGGAGCACACAACTTTTTACCAGGCGGTGCACCAGCGCTCAGTGCGCACTATTCCATGTTTACACACGTGAGTATAAGCAAACCCAAAACACCTGGTAGGGTAGTCGTGTTGGATTCAAGTTGCTGGGGTGGTGTTGCCATCGTCGTCTCGGTCGCCGCCAGTGATATACGGATGGATGAGACAGCAGACAGCCTTTTCCTGCGAAGATAATACAGTGGATATCACCTCAGATGATGAGAAGTGCCAGCAACTCACTATCTATTCGTCGTCGTCATTAACAGAGAATAGAAGACCCCAAAGACGTGTCCGAGTCCATGCGCCTATGAAAATATGACCAACTCCTTGAATATCTGTGGAAAGGTTCAGCATGAGATAATTGCCTAAAGCTTCATTGCAGCGAATCATAGAATTGGGTGCCTCCGAGTCTATCATGAAGGATACGAAAAATGTCACACACAAGGTGGTTTGAGCGTGATAAACCTACTCTTTGGTGCCATTTTTTACAAGTGGGACTCACAGGAGGTAACTGACAGATTCTAAAGAGAACCTCTGTACGATCATATCAAACCCAAATCAAACCCAATGGGACAAGATGAAAACCGAGACTTGTCTCACGAAACCCCCTCTCATTCTTGGCTTCCATTCATCTCGTTCACTGGACATCAAGACAGCATTTCTCTGGGGAACTTGACAAAGAAATTTATTGGAACTGGTTAACCAGAAGGCTTTAAAGTAAGATAAGAGAAGAGGATGGAGAATAAAGTTTGTCAATCGAAGAAAGCCATTTATGGACTCAAACAAGCAGTGCTACAATAGAATACAGTGCTCTGTCAATCTCTGCTTGTACAATAATAATTTAACAGATCACACCCATGGTCTGCCTCAAGTTCATAGGAAGAACTCTTACTTCCTTTTGTTGTTTTTATGTTGATGATGCATTTTTTATGGGATTGTCCCAATCGAATATATCTTGGTGGCAATCCAAACTGATTGGTGACAAACTTGCTGCTGATCTGTCTGGACAACCTGTTCCTGGAGTACTGAAGACAACCAAGCCATCCAGCATCACATTGCTTGACAAAACGCCCAGCTGCTTGCCACTGTTTGAGGCTTTGTTGATGAACAAAGCCATGGCATGATGCTTGTTCGTGATGTACAGGTTCAAGCCCACCATGGAAGGGCTCATGGAGGGCATTTGGGGTGCCCCATCTGATTCACAGTAGGTTCGGTGCTCTTCCTTCCTTTTGTTGGCATGTCCCTTCAGACATGCTTGTGAGGAGTGTTACTATGATTACAAACCAACCAACTAAGATGTTGTCTCACTTTCTGGATCACATTGTCACCAAGAAAAGTCTATCTTCATCCCAGGGATGTCATGTATGTGGCAATGGCTCTTCTTCTCTTTCTTGCTCGTAGTATCATGCCACTGGGTCAAATCTAATGGTGCGGTCTTCATTTCAACCTTGACAACATACACCTCACAGAGTGGTCCAGGTTCGTGGTAAGCCCTTATCCTGGAATTGCCTATTTGATTGATTGTACTGGATGTTAGAAGGACTAATGTTTTTTCCCTTGGACATATCAGATGACATGGACCATGATGGGGATCAAGATACAATGGCTGATGTCGATGCTTCGTGGTTTAGACTGCTAGACCCATTCCCTTTCAACTTAGCACAGAGATAAGAAAATTACTTTCAACTTGTGGACCATGTTCGCTTTCATTGAGCTGAATGATGGATGTAGGATCCATCATTGTCTCGATCATGAGGTAGAAACTGTGACATTGCCGGTGGTGGCAGCAGGAGACAATGAGATGGTGTATTATCGATTGCAGCTTTAATCGTGATTATTGACCTTGCCAAGCAAAGACAATACCCTCTCACTAAACTCTCTACTCCTCTTCAAGCCTTATATATAAATTCATGCCTCCATTTCGGAAGCCCTACTTGCCTGGGTTTTGACTATACCCTCATGTTTTTCCCTTTGTGTCTGCTAGGTACAAACTGTCTGTGCCAAAAGCCCAAGATGACCCACCACCCCACAAAGAGCTGCTTCCCCCCTCCCAGACGAGTCTATCACACTCTGGGTGTACTTGATCACCTCCCTGTAAAAATCCTGATGCCATTGATCCACTGCCTCTTAGTGGATGTTATTATATACTGTCCCAACTCCGACACTCCGGAACCATCTCCAGTCCTCTCACCTTGAACTCTTATGACTTGCCACAGCAGGTTGGTGACATCAACTTCCTGCCTGGCAGTGCCAAACCTATCGGTACAATGATGTCATCTATGAAATCATCAAGCTGCTTTTCTCTAGCTAGGGCCCAAGTTGTAGGCTGTGGAGCGATCTGTTATCTTGTATGGCTCAGTGACAAGTACTTCATCAGCAAGGACAACATTAGAGCACAATGTCTTGCATCACAACTCTAGCTTGTTGAACATTATGATCGGAGTTTGCTATCACACACTGCACAGATAATATGTACAACATCAGAGGAACAGTCAGTATTGTGCAATTGTTATGATTATTCAAGTTGGCTATACTGATCGAATTTAGGGCACAGTGTGTTCCATTCATGTCGCACCAACTACTCTCACAGGTTGTCCATTCAATCCCATTGATCACATCTGAGCCTTATAAAACAGCTTCTACTCCATTACCCACTGAACCTTAAAGTGTCATGCAAACTCACTGTGACAATCTGGAGTTGCTGTTCTACTAGTATGTTTTCCTCTTGGTTTGTATCAAGTATAACCCTGTTGCACGGAGTGCAAGCTAGATCTGCAGTGCAAATACCTGGCAATTCTCAACAAAGCTCTTGCTGCCCTCATGCCTGAGCAGCCCAGCAAATATGTCAAGACCAACTTGAAGATCACATTGAAGGAAGCTGTGGTGGAGTTATGTCCTAATGTTGATGGGGCCAAACCCAATCTGAAGAAGTGTCTGTATGTTGGCCTAGCACATGCCATGAGGCCATCAAAGCAGGCCAGGGTATGCCTTCCATGGAATGCCAAGGATGTTTGACACAATGCTCATGTTCTGATCTGAGGGATGAGGCAGATAGGTCATGAATTGGAAACAATAGGTCTTTGTTGAGCTCTTCTCACGAGCCATTAGGGAGGAGTGTGCCTGAGAACCAAGAGTGGCCTCCATCCGTTGGTGGGGCAAGCATGAGAGGCATTATGTGATGCCAAGTGCTTGTGGTGGATACAAAAAAATATATGGTCATTGATCCATCTGGCAATGGGGCCAATGCTGTTGAACCTTCTTATGTCAGCTCCAGCTTCATCAACTAAACCATATATTTCTCCTGTGGGGGCAAAACCAAAACAGAAAGAAGAGTCAACAGCAAATTAGTCATCACCCAGATGAACAACCAAGGAAGCCCATTGAGAGGGGTGCAAGGGGATGGTGCAATAAGCCTCAGCAACATCCTTGACTGCTGCTTCCGAGCCTGGAGGCAGGTGGGAAATGAGGGTGGAGACAATGTGGAAAGTGCTATGATGTGCTTGGAATAGGGAGGGATCTACTCTAGAGTTAATGGACAAGTGGGGTCCAACATGCTTCAAGTTGTATGGGTATAATAGGTTCTGAACCAGATGAAACTTTCCAGGTTTGCCAGGTTTGGGGACGAGGAATAAGGGGGCAGTCTGGAAGGGTTGTAGGACTTTCTCAACAGCTGCCCTGCTGTAGGGGCCTATATAATGGCCTTTGGTCTTTTTTTTTATCTACTATTTTGTTAAACACATTGGTATACTCCTTGATGAATGGATTTTTTGGGGGCATAAATGAGGAAGTGGGATTGGTGATGCTGAAGCATAGGCCATTGGTTATGGATGGGTATCATTTATCTAAGCTGGATATGGATAGCCATTGTTCCCATGCATCAGGGAGGTATGGTGTGAGAGCTTTAAGCCTTTTGTGCTTGAGGGCATGCTTGAGTGCCATGGTTGGCATTGCCATAGCCCAAGCACTCATGAAGGGCAGAGGCATGCTTTGAGTGACAGCCGAAAGGGCGGTGGCCCTTGGGATTGACAAAATTCCTGCTGTCCTATAGGGTCTTGCTGAGGCATCAGCACATGTTGTGGGGGAACTGCCCCACTGGCAGGCACTTGGGGCATGATAACTTACCACTTTTGGCCTTGGTGCTCCCAGATGCCAGTTTGGGAAAGCAGGAGCAGGATTTGGAGGGAGAGTGTTTGCGCAAGCACTGGAATGTGAGAAAGTGGTCCCTGCCACATCACAAATAGGATTGGGTAAGGGATAGGGAATGTGGGTTGTATGTCTTATGTGGGGTATAGCACTCATGGGTTGGGCAGTCCCAGGCATGTAAATGCATTGAGAATGCTGAGGGGGGGGTGCTGGAGCCACTTGAGCATCTGTGTCTATGTAGGTGGGGGCAACAATGGCATCCATGCAGGGTGATGGGAAGGGCAGGAGAGGAGGGGTGTGTGGTTGCAATGTAGTGTGAGTGCATGGGTGAGAAGGGTTGCAGTTGTGTGGAGCATTTGTGGCATGATTGCATAGCAATGCAGTTGCATGCCTGCAGGTTAAAGGGTGACAAGGCAGAAGGGTGGAATATAGGAGAAATAGGTTGGAGGGGAAAAGAGGAAAGAAGGACAGTTAAGTGTGGTCGAGGAATGAGGGGAAATGGGAGGACATATCTTTACCTGCTCAACCACACAACTCTTTTGCAAGCCTACTTCCTAGTCTTGTCAGGTACCAAATGGAAAGTAGAGGTTGATCTTCCTGTAAACATTGTTCCAATCAGAATTGAAGTGTATTTAGAAACATGTAGTCTGTCAGTAGCAACAGCTGTGTTGTCCTTGAATTTGCTTTTTCCACAGAAGGGATAGTAGTGTCTGATTTGGATTACAGCAAATAAATGCTTGCTTACCATCATGTTCAGCCACACCTACCCCAATAACCTGCCTGACATATTCTTTTCACATTATGCCAACTGTCATATTTTGATTGTGCCAAGTTTTGTGACTCAAGGATGTGCATTCAAGTTTTTGAGTCTTAACAAGAGTGAGAGCAATCTGTATAGTATTCTTGACAGTATCACCTTCTTGGTAAGTGGACCATTGTCTTTCATACTAAGCTATTTATAACCAGCCCTTGCTATTTTCTTCCATTGACAAACTTCTTGCACTGTGTCATATACTGTCCTAACCCAACTTGAGGCAATCACTCACACTATGGGTTTTTGCAAATGGCCATATTCTACAAGCCTATCAAAATTGGGATTGCTCAGCTCTTGACTCAACTCAATTGCCTTCAACACTTATTAGCAAACTGGCCTCACTACTCAGCTAAGATCATAGCATTACAGTCTATTTTAGTTAAGGCACAATCTGTTCTATTCTAGGTAGGCCTGTTTATGTTATTCCCACTGCCACATTCTGGGCAAATGCCATTCCTTGCTATCTTTGTCTGTCTTAGAGTGGAGATTGGTGGCATAGTGCTCCTGGTCCAAATGCCATTTGGGTTATTGTCAGGCTGGTATGGGTACTTTCTATAGGCCTAAATTATCTATTCAAGTTGTTTGTACACCACCTGCAACTGCTATTCAAGTTATTTACCCAAATACTAGTAGCTGTAATATACTAGTAGTTTAAATACATAGTATTAATGTGATAGTGTCATTATTGCCTAGTTCTAGAACTCCATGACGACAAGGGCTTGTGTACAACTAGAAATGTGAATATGAACATGAATGTATTTGTATTCATATTCACATTTGTAGGTGAATTCCAGTTGAAAGCTGATCCAGGGAATCAAACAGGGCAACAACACCTCATCATTGTCATGGTGTTGTGGGTGCAGGCAAGATAGTGAGGATGTGTTGTCATCATGTTGCAGGAGAATGGTAGGTAAGGACACAACCCCATTATATCATCATGTCATCAATGAGGGGGGGAGTAAAGGGCAGGAGGGAGTGTTGTTATCATCACATTGAAGGAGTGGAAGGCCCAGGGTGGGTGAGAGTTGTTATGTCATTGTTGTATCAAGGGAGGAAAGGCAGGAGGTGTGTCATTATCATCCTATTGAAGAAAGGGTGCAAGGGCACGACCCTGTTGTTATTCATTGCATTGTTATTATGTTATTGATGAGGGAAGGGTGAGGGGCATGTCACTGTTATTGCATTGAAGGAAGGAGGAATAGTGGGCAAGGGGATGTAATGTTATTGCAAGTGAGAATGTGTCATCATTGCCTTGTTATTGTTGTATCAGAGGAGGGAGAGTAAGCATACCATTTATTATTCTGGTCAGTTTGTTATTGAAGGTGAGAGTGAGTGAGATTGAAGGTGCAGAGAGTTGGAGATAGCATTGTTATGTTGTGAGGGTGAGGGTAAAGATGTATTGTCATTGTTGCAATGAATGAGATAAGAATATAGAGATAGTTGTGTCATTGAGTGGGACAATGCTTTGGAAGCCTAGAAAAAATGGTTGTATATGGATGAGGGAGTTGTTTTGCAAACCTTTTTATCAAAGTATCACAAGTATGGAAACCTCAGAATACTCACTAGTAACAGTACTAAAGGTAGAAGCTGATTAGGTAGGAAGTGATCTAACTTGGAGATGGTCAAGAATGCAGAGAGTGAAAGCCCAGGCAATATACTGGAAGAACATTTGTTTGTACTTATGTATCTACAGTATAGGGCAGGTTCATGGAATGTTCTATAACATTTCATGATTATAGATTAATTATCAATGATGTTATATGCAGCATATGCTGACTGATCATATTATTACCATCATGTCATTACAAAGATAAGGGCCTAGACTGTTGATCAGGTGATCTGAGTCTAGATCATGCTTAGTAATAAGCTTTGATTATTGACTTAGGAGTCATCTCTTTCAGTATAAAGCTTAGTTATCTGTGATTCTGACACTCCTTATAATGAATGTGACAAAGAAGATTTCATACCTATTGCTGAATGTAATTGTTCAAGCTGTGGTCTGGGTAGATTTTTGGTGAACATATATTAGCCTGCTGTTTTGCTGTTTTGATATATTAAAGTTTGATTTTCTCACTAGTTATGCATTTGTACACTGCACTTTGGTTATTGCACAACATCAGTATGGAAGGAATCTCAAACCTAATTTCAAAGAAGAGCAATTTAAGCCAAGAAATTTGTCATCCAGTTTCACTCATGGCTTTATAATTTGCTTTGGTGGATGACAATGACAAAGTCTTTTGTCATCTTGAGATCCAAGATATAGGTCCATTTGCAAGGAAGATCAGATATCCAGTAGTGGATTTTCTGCTTACAAGACATTATGCCCAATCTGCATCAGAGAAGGCTATGAAACCTTTCTGACTTCCCCTATCAAACTTTAGTGCCAACCTTCAAGTTGAAGCTAAATACTTGAAGATATATAAGGCATGTTTAACATGTTTTTCAGATGGGCTGGCAGAAAACTAGGACATTTTTATGACTGCAAAAGCAATATCTGGTTGTGTTCCAATCATAATATAAAGCAGAAAACCAATGATTGATTGATAATGACTGTGAAGTTTAGGATTAGAGTCAGATTTATTAGTGCTTGGTTGATAGCCAGTAGGGAGAGGAGTCCTAGCTGTTTTAGCTTGATCAAGTTCAAAGCATTGGATGACCTTCTTAGCATAAGCACATTGATTGAGAATCTAGGTTTTAGATTTGTGATCACAAGTGATTTGCATACCAAGATACTCTTTGGCTTTGCCAAGATTTTTACATTTACATTTCTTCATAAATGCCTGTTTCTTTTCTTTGAGGAATTCAGTGTTAGACCTAGTAAACAGACTATCATTAACAAAAACAATAAAAACAATGATATTGCTACCTGCAAAATAAGCATCAGATACACATCACTTAAATCCTAATGAAAGGAGCAACTTGTGTAGTTTCTTGTTCCATTGCAAGGAAGCTTGCTTGAGGTCATAAATGGCTCATTTCAAGCACTAAACCTTTGATTCCTAACCTTTTTGGACATAACCTTCAAGTTGTTTGATATAAATTTCTCTGTTTCATTGTGTTAAGATCATGCAATCCTCCAGGTTGAACTCCAGAACTTCAGAGTTGCAAACGTAATAGGACTTTGGGTGCAGCTTGTGTGCTGCCTGCCCCCTTGCTAGGTTTTATGTCCTGAATTTAGGAGGAAAGGCCAGAGATCAGAGAGATAGAGATGATCAGAGGTCAGGAGGAAGAATATATCAAAGTTGATAACGAAGCTAAAGCTAAATACATGAAGTCTACACTTTATATACTATGGAGTTGCATAGGATTACTAATGGAATTCATTGCATTACTAAGTGATTGGTAACATGAAACAGAGATGAGTAATATGGAATGGAGAGAAACATAGCTGGAGCTTTGCTCCTAAGTGAGACATAGGTTCAGAGATAATTGAGGAGTGGATCTAATACAAATAGAGATCAGAGGAAATATAAGTGAGACAAAAGAAACAAAAGTATAATGTAATGGAAGTCCAGAGGTTGGAAATGAGCTTCTAAGTGAGAATACTTCAGAGTTTGAGGTGAAAGGACTGGTGATAGTTTCAGAGGGTTGGAGTTAGGATAGTATATGACAAGTTGACTGTATAGGAAAGTGGTTTTAACATTGAGTGCTTCAATATCCCAATCCTTTAATGCAGCTAGAGCAAGGGAAGTTCATACTGTCTTGAATCTAGCAACTAGTGAGAAAATATCCTCATAATCTAGGCCATAGACTTGAGTAAAGCCCTTGGCTATAAAGTGAGCCTTATAGTGGCCATTGCTTTTATGAACAAAGACCTAGCGGCCATCTACAATTTTTTGATTAGTTAATTTATTTACTAATTCCTCCTAGACATCACAATCCTTTATTGATTTTATCTCTTTATCACATGTATTCATCAACTTCTTCTGTTCATCTTTGAATAGTTTATAAATGTCTTTGAAATGTTTGGGCACATTATTGACATTTATCATATAACTGAGGGAATTGGTGAAGGACATTTGAGTAAAGAAAAATTCTTGATTGCTATTCTCATCTTGTGGAGGTTCTCTATAAGGACTTGGATCAAACTGAGGTGTGTCTGGTTCTGTCAAATCCGGTTCCTCCGGGCACAAGTCCGACGGAGGTCCGAGGGGTAAAGGGAGTGTGAGTGCAGAGGTGGACCGGAGGTCCGACGGAGATATGGAGTGGGGGTACTTAATAGGACTTCGGCGCAGGACTTATGTGTCGCGCCCTTGTCGAAGACTTGGTTGTC
>JBBPOD010000131.1:0-29216 GCA_038091255.1 Tylopilus intermedius | reverse complement strand
CACTCTGAGCGAGAAACAAGTCCCGCAGATGCTGTCGGCGAAAGCCAAACAGGGACTTCGGGTGCGCAAACCAAAGCTGAAGCGACCTCGAGCCAAATACCGAAGAACCCCCCGCACTCCCAGCCATCGGATGGTCCCCCAAATGATGCAACCGGAGAGACGGAGCCCGAGTCCAAAACACCTTTCAATATCAGGTGAGGGTCCATTTTGCATGCTCGGAAGCCGGGACCAACAAGAGTTTGCCGCAAAAACCCGGGGGACGAATAAAGATTTCCTTTGCCTGCGAACTGTTGCTACCCTCATGGATGAGTTGCGTTCGTGCGGACCATGCCGATGGAGCGCACTGAAAGATATCTGCCGAGAACAATATCTATGTTGAATTCTAATAGAGATCTGCAGACAACGGAAACACCACGATCGCAGAGCCTGTCTGCGCCGCCCCCTACCTGCGAGTCCATTGTCCTCGGGAACATTTCTTGTACGCCCTCAGACCCTCAGCACATGTCATACGCCCCCCAGTTCCCTTGGCATTACTTTCACATGCTCGCCCCTGGACAACTCGCCTCATTTCCATTGAGTCTTTCGCCCCGCAGCCGATCTTGCCTCAAACCTGAGCCTGTCCTACCTATGCATCGATCGTCCATCTCACACACCATCTCATCCAGGATATTCTCCCTGTATGCCACACCCACCTTCTCACGTCGGCCACGGATCCCTCATACATCCTCCCTCTGCTCAACCACAGTGGCTTATACAGCTAGTACACTCCCCCACGATAACATGTACGTGTTGACGCCGCCTCCGCCTGTGTTCCGATCCCACAACTCGATGATGATCCCACTGCACGGCGCAATGAGAACGTGCCTCCCATGGGCAGTTTGAATGTCTGGTGATATGGGTTGGGTGGTTAGTAACCGTTTGTAGTGATACAATCTAGTCTAGCACGAAAATGGTACCGTTCTGTTCTTATAATGAGAGTGAACGATCCCCATAACTTGATCGTGGGAACTATCACGAACAGCATCATCGGAATTTGCTTTTTCAGATGGATCCATAACGCTGTGCAATCGCAGTCAGCCTCGCCGTTTCTGACTTGCATCTGATGTCTCTGGTATGTTTGGATTGCCGTGCTTGAAAAACGTAGACTTATTCCTATCAGCTGACTGCACTCGTCGCACGAGGCCCTGTCGTCCTGGCCGAATACCAGGCCCCAGGTGGACGAGACTTTACGCAAGGCACGCCGCTACTTCGCTTCCCGAGTCTCTTTGCATACTGAGTCCCCCATCAACAGCGACGCAAACCATCTTATCAAAGATACCTCCCAATGACAGCAAACTCACCTATGTTTGGGACCAATACCTCTTTCACTACATCTCCGAAGGCGGTTTCGTCTACCTCGTCATGGCAGACGACGCCGCAGGACGGTACGACCGCTCTCACACGACTCGAGACCGCCTCTGATCCGTCTCCGAGGACAGAAAAATGCCATTTGCCTTTCTCGTCGAGCTACAACGCAAGGTAACGTGCTCTTTGGGCCCCTCTTCTCCTGCTCACCCCTTCTCTAAAAGTTCACCGATCGCCCGTCCTCGTCCTCGGCCATACTGAGCACTACCCCCGCATACGGCCTCCAAGGCGCCTTCTCGCCCACCATCGCCTCCCTCATGCACACGTACAACACCGCACCCCCACTCGACCAGGTCGCGCGCGCCCAGGCGGAGCTCAACCAGGTCAAGGACATCATGGTCAAGAACGTCGAGCAGATCCTCAGCCGCGGCGAGCGCATCGAGCTCCTCCTCGACAAGACCGATACGATGGCGACCCAGGCGACCGCGTTCCGCCGCGGCGCTCGTGCGGCTCGCCGGCAGATGTGGTGGAAGAGCAGCAAGATGCTCGCGCTCACCGTCGTCGTCGTCTTGGTGTTGCTCTATATCTTGGTCGCCCAGTTTTGTGGGGCGGCGTTGCAGTGTACGGCACCGAAAAAGGCGACGGGGTAATGCCACTTTTCTTGCTTGATCTAGAGGGCGCTTACTGTAGCAGATTTAATGATTTATGCCGATGTATTCTACCTACCAGTTTCTTGGACATATGGAGTCAACTTGAAACGTACGCTCGGTTCCTATTCGGCTGCAAGACATCTTCACTTCGACACATGGACAGCTAATCGTTACATATAAGACAGGGAGAGGGGGGTCACCACGGGACATACACGCACACGACCGACTAAAACTACATACACACACCATCTCGCTCGGCAAACGACCACACGCGGACAAGGGTACAGAGGTATCGCGATTATGTTACATAGATTACACGCGCCAGACGCCAGGTGAACATGAACAGAGAAAAGGAAAGAGGGAAGAGGTCATCCATTGCACTCTAGGCTGTCCGAATGGGGTCGATGCGAAAGGGAACATAGGATAAAAGAACCAAGGCACCTAGGTCACGCATACGTCTCGGCGGGGGCACGGTACGTCCCCTTGGTCTTCCCACCCCCCTTGGACTTGTGCCGCGAGAGATGACAAGCCTCGGCCGGGACGTTGGTCGCATCCTTGAGCGAGTTGGACAGCGCGGACGCTTCGCGCTGCCGCCGACGTTCCTTTTCGAGTTGCATCGCCACGTCGCTGGCGCGCACGAGCGGCTTTCGGTCCGGCGGAGCACCATGCGGAGGATCCTCCGGGTGATGCGGCGTCGTGGATGACCCGGGAAGCTGTGACGTGGATGACGGACGAGAGGGTGTCGTCAAACGCGAGGTCGGCCGTGGGAGCGTTGGCTCTGGGAACTCCGAACGGAGTTGCATATGTCCGTGTAGCGACGATGGGGGTCTAGGGCTGTCGAGCAGGTCGTGGAGCTTGGACACGAGGTGGTCCTTGGCCACCATCGGCTCCGCCGAGTCCCGCCTTTTCAGATCCGTTAGCTCGCGCGCGTAAGCGTCCTTGCTCTCACGGGGGCCCTGAGGTGGCGCAATGCGATCCGAAGATAAGCGACGGTTGGGAGATGGGGGTCGACTACTCATGACCACATCGTCCCGGGGCTTGGAACAGGAGATACTGGGCGGCCACGCATCAGCGGTGATCGACATCGCCATCCCACTTGACTGGCGAGACGGCGGAGTCCGAGCGGGGATAGGTATGGGATCTACCTTGGCCGATGGTGGTTGAAGGTGTGCGGGGAAGGGATACGCCGGGTTGGCGCTGACATCTTCGAATTCAGAGTCTGGCTCGGGCTCCTCCTGGATAGGTGATTTGGCCCGTTTTGACTTGATCAGCTCGTCCAGATCAAAATCATCGGCAAGAGCCATCAAGGAAGGCGCAGTTGACATCAAGGGTACCGTCATCTCTGCAAGAGGTGAAAGATGAAAGTCGTACTCGTCATCGATGACTTTGCCTTTGGGCGTCATCAGGTCTCCGCTCCCCGAGTGGGCACGTTTTGGCTCGTTTCTGTGCAGATACTGAAGCTCGATCGTTCGTGAGGGTGGGGGAACCGTCATCCCACTCGAGCGGAGTCGATCGAGCTGTTCCCGTAATGACCGACATTCTTGATTTACAGACTCCACCTAAAAATGGACCTTTAGGCTGGCGACGCAACAATAAACGGGGTCTACTCACTTGGCTATAGCGGAGATGTTAGCGGCAGATAAGATAGAACGACGGGAATACCCACCCTTTCCAAAAATTGTTCATCTGATCATAATGCTCCCTGAGACTTTTCTCAATGGCAAGCGCGGTATCTTTCTCATCACGGCTCGTACGTTCCAAATCGTCGTACTTGAGTTGGAGCGCTTCGAGTGCTGACGTCAAGCGACCGCGTATCTCGTCACGTGTAGCAGTCGTCTCACGCAATTGATCCGCTTGTACGACCAACTTTCTCTGCGCTTCCAACAGATTATGTAGCAAGAGACAGCTGACCCTGACAGGCGTATACTGACGAAAGGGTATATGAGTCGGTCCGTTCAGGGATCGGGTGCGGTGAGAAGGACAGACCTGATTCCCGGGCAGCGACTTGTAGTACGCTCGACACTCATCGATCACCCTCCGAATCTCGTTGACCTTGCCACCCTCTTTGACGATGCGTGCGATGTCGTCGAGGAGACGTTGGGACTCGTTGTCAACCTGTGGCGCGACCGCGATGGGAGGTTCCGACGAGGCGGCGGCGGTAGGCGGCTCGACGGCCTTAACGGACGGATCGCGGTCCACGTGCAGCTTCCGGATGTCGCGAGGGGAGAATCGCTCGCGACAAAGGGGACACTTGTGCTGCATCAGATGGTCGAGACATCTACCGCGCGGTGATGATCGTTGATGGAGAGCGATCGAGGCAGGAGACAAAGGGCTTACTTTTGGCAAAAGACATGACCGCAGGCGATGGCGTGGGGCACGTTGACCCCGGTGGTGTAGCACTCGAGGCAGACGTCGCAGGTTGAGTTTGGACCGACGACCAGCATGATTAAGAGCGAGAGGGACTGGTTAAGGACCCTCACAAAGAGTTTTACAAAGAAGAGCCGAAGGGAAGAAGCCAAGAGATATAAAGAACGAGCGGCTTAACAGCCTGGCCGGGTGCGCGTGTTGGGCTTGATTGGTGCAAGCACCGGAGCCAGGGCATTTTCAACATTGGAGCTCTGGCAACATTATATGGCAGGCACGAGGCCGCTAGGCGACGTGAGATCTCGAAGCCCGTTTACATACACGTACGGCTACTGGCATCAGAAAATCCGCTCTGTGACAGATAAAGGCATTTGAACTCAGTTTATTTAACACACCTGGTTTCATTTTGGGCACTCTGGGATAATGGGGGGATGGCGTCCATGGACCTCGGGAATCCCCTTCCGGCTGGGAGACAGACGGTGTCTGCCTGCGTTGCTCGGCCCGAACCATGTTGTTATCCTCGTGTTTCCGGCGTGGGCCATAGTGTCCCGCGTCCCTTGCTATGCAGTGTATGCACGAAACCGAGTCGCACTACACGTTGAGTTCGTGATGCTGGAATGGCTTGCTGTACAGCTCGTCCCGTTCCAACTTCCCAGCAATGGTACTCGGGCAGTGCAGAGGTTCTGTGCTATGTACATAGCATCGTTCTACCACGGCGGATACTGGAGCCGCTACACGTTGCTCGGCGTCAGACCTGACCCTACGGGTCCAGTTCGGATCTTTGATGGCCACGCAGCGTCCTGGATCACGCACCGGAGTACCTTTTCCCCACATTGCCGGGTTTTTGGTATGTACGCTGGTGCTTCTGATGTCGACCACCGGCAGTACTCCAACTTCCATCATCACCGGGCCCAGTTCGACTCCAACCCAGCGCTGAGTCCTAGTCAACCCCTATCGCGTTCCACTAGCATCTGTCGATCTCTGTCGGCATTCCAGATCGGCCGGCTACCCGGGGTTAAACACTTTTACAACCCCACACGGGCACGACTCAACGTCCGTCTTGACCGCTACGTCGACCGCCCCCGGTTCAGACAGAGGGCGCAAAGAGTCTGTCGGATCCTTTCAGGGCAAGAATCAGCTGGCCGTTGGCGTCGACCGATCTCGCGATACGCATCTCATCATGTGCAGCGAGAAGCGCCGTTCAACGCCTCTTCTGAGAGGGTTATCTCTGAGCATATCGGATCGATCAAGTAAGCGATGGACGAAGCCCCCCAAAGGTACCGATACATGGTTACATGACCGTCGAGTGGCAGATGGCAGATGGTGGTGGCACCACCGTGTCACACACTAATACTTCGCTCTCACACACACAGCTGCTCGACGACTACGGATATCAGTACCAACTTCCCCCGCCACATCTTCTCTGCCAACGCTGGCGGCTGGCAGCATCCAGGATGGCGTGCTCAGATCAGAACAACCAAAGCCTGAGACCTCGATCTGAACACGTCGAATGGAAATTCAGACCGCGAGCGCGTCGGAAGTGGTGTCATCTTTCGAGCCAACGATCAGCTCTAGGCCAGGCGACACATGATAGGTCTCGTCTCGCTCGCGGAGTCTATCTCCGGTCACGCACACAGGGAGAACACCTTCGTAATACTTGTCAGGGGCGAGAACCCTCTTCCTGTCAGTGAAACCCAAGACATGCCAGCTCCCGCTCTCTTGCGTGACATCTCGGACACACCAGTGGCAGGGGCCGAAAAGCGGTAGCCTAAAAGGGTGGGTTCTCTACAGAGGAGACAGCAACCAAGACAATAAGACCACTCAGGCTTATCTATGATGGCGCCACATGCGGAACATGGCTCAACCTTGGCCAATATCGCGCTTGTCTTCGAGATCACCACCGCATTTCACCATCAGGGAATGACTGGAAAACAAATTACGCCGAGAGGGGAGCCTCATGCTCCCATTCGTCCCGATTTGTGAGCAGGGGTGGACCCATCTGAGGGTTTAATTTACATGGGCGTCAAACATGGCGTGGGCTTTGCGTTCCCAGAATACCGACGAATCGATGTCGGAGGAGATAGCGCGTGTATATCTAAAAGCGAACATATGACAATACAACAAGTGCCAACAGCCGTACAACAATCATGAATCGTTTCGACAACAATATGAAGGTTCCATACATATGGTTATAGATCGCGAGGACTAGGTACTAGCAGATAGAAGATGACAAGACAAAAAAAGGAATCAGTAAGTAGGGAATAATCCAAAAGAGATATACATCTATGCTCATGTGCGATTAGCCCACAGGTGTATGATGTTGGGTCCACCGACAATCGGTGTGGGTGCAACGATTTCAAGCCCAGATGGAGCTGAAACCGCATGATCTTGATAGTCATGCGTCGGAAATGAGGCATCAAAATGCAGCGATAGCGCATTGGTGCTAGAGATATTGGGGGCGTTGGAAACCCTGCCAGTATTGTCACCAGAACCCAAAACCTCCGCGATGCTCAGCTGTGGCACATGCCGGTGGAGGTCGTTCGTCCCTTCGCTCCTCCTCGCACGACGCACTTGCCGATCTTGCATCGCCTCCGACCCCTGTGGGTTCCTCTCTGTGTAGGACGCGGTCCGGCGATGTGTGGTCGTATCCTGCAGGACGCGCGGGCCATTCCGTGTGTCTGAATGCACCCCCTCTTCCTCCCTGATAAGACCCAAGCTCGATCCATCTGATCCCGAGCTGCCTGTAATGACCGGTGCTTCCGTCTCGTCTTCTCCTTCTTCCCTCGTCGCGTTATCGCTCAGGCCCTCGCGTCCTACGTACGATTCGCCAGCGACACTTCCTTGGCTCCTGATACCGCCGTTGTGCAACCCAACGAGCCGACCAAGGCTGCCCATGCTACCCCCGCTGAGGCTGGCACTGGATACTGTCTGCACCGTGCCCCACGTGGTCTCGCTCCGTGGGCTCTCGAGGTCTCCAGCGAGCGGCGCCACAATTCCACTCACAGCTCTGCGGTGTCTCGCCGGGTCATCCACCCCATTGACGCCATGCCGCAATGCGCCTTCCGTCACCGTACGTCGGACACCGATCGTCTGCACAGGGGCTCTCCTGGCGCCACCATTCTGCGGCACATCCAGGGGGGGCGGATCACCGGACCTCCGCGCAGATCGCTCCACGTCGACCGCCTGCGTGGTGTTCCTCCTGACGAGCCATCTCGGCCGGCTCACTGGGGTAGCGTCTTCATCCGGTGTCGATACAGTCCCTGAAATCGGTCGCGGTACGCCCATCAGACCCAGCCCACCGATGGGCTGCTCAGGCGATTCTTCCACAGGAAAACTACGCGAGGGGTCACTCCCGTACGACGATGGCGCAAACGACCCGGGGCCACTGGCGATGTGGAGCCCCGAGTCGTAACCAGACCCGTAGCCCTGAACGTATGCCGCTGCGGACGCGAGACGCGTATCCACGGTCGGCCGTGGGTCCACTTCAGAACTGCCGTTGACGACGCCGCCGTTTGTACCGTTGGCGCGGACCCTCGGGTGATCGCGCTCATCGTCTGACCGCGTGCCCTCGACGAGTGGGTGGTGTGCCCAACTTGGGGCTGGGGAACCAGCGCCGGGGACACGCCGCACGGACGCTGGCCCAGTGTCGACCGGCGGTCCTCCACCTGCACGACTGGATTCCGCATGCGGCCTCCTCTCTTCTTTAACGTGCTTGATACCGTTGGCCTCCTTGCTTGTGGCTCTTCTGTTCCATTCATCTCCACGCGGAGCTTCGGCGTGCCGTGCACGTGGGGCGGCGAGTGGTCGCCCAATTGGGGCAGGGGGTACAAACTTGGTACGTGACGTTCCCGCGAAAGCGGTAATGGGCGGATAGCCGTTGGGGATGGTCGCGGTGGTAGTAGCTTGGGTTCTTGGAGGAGGTGCTGGATAGGGCACTGCAGATAGAAGAGGATCGGGTGTGTCCGCGGCACCTCCTGGCCTAGCGAAGGCGGGAAATCGGTCAAGCGGCAGGGGTTCAGGTGGTGGCGGCAGGGGATTAGAAGCATTACGATAAGGTTGTTGGACGTCACCACGGAGGGAATCAATCTCGGCACGAAGCCGAGATAACTGAAAAACGTGAGTGAGTGGAGCGGCGCCACGATCAGCACGACTCACTTCCCTGTTTTCAAATGTGTCAGCGGCACCGTCTCGTTATATAGAATGGCCAATGCTTACATCGCATGGTCGCTCCGGATCTCTTCAATCTTTCCCAAAAGACTTTCTTCCACTGCGCGGGACGTTTTTGAATCTTGGTGGGCACTGCGCTGATAGACTTTCAGCTCGCGGCGGGCGCGCCGGTATTCTGCATGGTCTCGTTCGTTACGCTCTTTCAGAGTCTTGTATCGCTGAAGAGCGGCCAAAGAGGCACGGAGCGGTCGATGCTAACTCGTGGGACAAGTGAGAACGTGGCATTACGGGAGACGGAACAACTCGGAGCCAAGGGAGGAGGTCCAACCCGCGAGGACAGTCCCAGTCCCCCATGTACCAACGAGAGATCTGGCACGGCGACCGCGTTGGGATATAAGAAAATGCATTTGTACTCACAGAGTTTTCATCGGCGGCGTAGTTGGAGAGCCATGCGTCGACTTCGGTGACGACCAATTCTACTTCAGAGGAGGCGTCCTCGCCGGACACGAGCGCGATGCGCTGGAGGAGTTGGGTGGCTTCTGCCTCGATCGCTGCGGGAGCACCATCAAGTTCGGGTGGAGCTGTCACATGCAGCTTTTTGACACGGTCAGGCTGGAAGGCTTTTCGGCAGAGTGGGCAAGCGCTCGGAGAGAGATTCCGAAGACAGCTAAGCATGGAGAATGGCGTATTGAGAGAGATCTGAGTGTGCCATAGGAGAAATACGCACGCGAGACAGAAGACATGACCGCAGGCTATGAAGTGCGGTTCATTAGTGGGTTCGGAGGAGATAGTGTACGGATCAAGGCAAACATCACAAAGACTGGCGGGATGGACCACGAGCATAGCAAATACGAACAATGAATACAGAAAGGTTGATATCACCACATAGCAATAAACGTGCAAACAGCGAGGAGGGAACCAGGGTGTAAGGGTTACCTCTCTGCTTAGTCATTTGCCTCTTTTGGAAACTCTCGTCGTTCATCCAACTTCAACTTTTTGACTGCCTCCATGGCATCCAAGCGAGCAGCGAGCAACGGTCTGATCAAACTCGTCGTGAGGATTGGTGGTGGGTTCGTAGCGTTCGCAACGACCGGCTTGATGAACGGATTCACGGCCGGGGGCGGGGGTCGCGAGTACATAGCCAGTCTTGCTTCTGCTACATCATGCGATGCAGGTAAAACAAGACCAACCAAGACCTTGAAGGACGCTGATAGACATATCCATCTTTTACAGCCGTTGAGTTGGACGTCAAAATCACGGATGAACTCACCGCTCGAGATTTCCTATCAACACGATCAGTGTTTGCGTCAACACGGTGGACAGCTATACTCGCCTTTAACCAACGAATTGTGCCACTGCCACAAGATAGGTATAGTGCCGACCGTGATGGCCACCATCCTAACCCACTTTTGGACGAACCCCTCATCCTCGGGCAGACACTGCCTTAGAGCCCTCATGGTTTCTATGAAGACCTGAGGAACCAACTCAGCCAGCCATCTAATCCTATCTTCTCCACCGATACGCGTAGTCGCAAAAATCGCCCGGATAACCACAGCGTACGACAAACCCAGCCCTAAACCACCAAAGATAGCTTTGAATTGTGCCTTTGATTCTTCTTCATCGCGTTTAGTCAAAAGCCGCGCCGCGAGCCAGCCAGAGACGTATGCAGGTAGATGGAGGATGAACATGGGTAAAAATGCGATAGCATTCGGGTGCAGAAACGTCCTGCACAGTTGACAGATAACGGTCACGGTTGCAGTCAGGACAGTTGTGAGAGTCGGGCGCGACGAAGACGTAGTCTCCGTGGGGAGAGGATAAGTGTAGTCGAGAGCTGAATGGGTTGTCCCAGTATAGTGTAACAATCCAAGATATTTGACGAGAGATCGTTTCATGTTACGAATTTCTTCCTGTGGACCTGAGAGAAACTCTACCAGGCTAGAGATAGGACGTCAGGTGTATGACATACACGATAGAAATGCGGAAATTTTACCTCTGGGTTGCTCTTACATACTTGCCGACACTGAGGTCCGTGCCGCAGGTCAGTTGCGCTGCCATCTTTGCGCTATTGAACGTGTCCCTGTAGAGGTAGCGGTCGATCGTCGTGCGTTGATCCATCATATGAAAAGCCATACCAATCAGGGGCGTTGATCGTCATTTCCTTGAGTCGTTGATAGATTTCCCCAGTGATTGCCTTCACAACTGCACGCACACCATCGTCATCTTCCAAGTTGGTCTCAGCGAGAAAATCATCCACGCGTATCGGTTTCCCGTATCTTGTCAGGCACGCAAATCATCCGTGGTCAATTGCAACGAAACAGGAAGCAGCTCACCGAACGAGAACCTGATGAACATGAGCCACACAATCTGTTTCTGTGAACGCACAAGACGCACCCGACTCTGGTACTGCGACTTATCGGTGTAGACGATCGCAGCGGGAATGATGACCAACGCCTGACCATGTTCTTCCGTGGTATGCGCCGCAACTGACTTGACATACTCGACAGCAGCCCACGCAGCCCCTTCCTTCACCCGAACGATGGCAGGCTCCGTATAACTCGTCCCTTCTGGGAATACCCCGACCACCTCCCCCTTCGTCAGCGCCAGCGAAGTGTGCTTGAACAGCTCTGCTTGCGAGGACATCGAAGAGGCTGACTCGCCCGAGGTCGCAGTGCCACTATTCGCGAGATTGTTGGGATTGCGACGGACGGGGATGCTACCTGATGACCTCAACAGGGCCCCGGAAAGGGGGTTCTTGAACAGGCTGGACTTGGCCCAGTAGCATATCCGTCGCCGGTACGGAATGGTCACCGCTGGAACGAGACATGAGTGCTTGTGCCACGTGGCATGGCAACATACGGAAACGCACACAAAGCCGCGATATCGATGATTTCGTTGTGGTGCGTCGCAGCCCTGGATTCATGAACGCGTTGGAGGCCTGAGGAACGTGACTGTTAGGGGTAAACGGCTTACAAGATGAGTGGTCCGTGCTCGGGTACGTTCTCCTGTCCGACGACATGCACCTCCGAGTAGAAACCCGCCATCGTCCAGTCTGATATCTTGCGCAGAAACCGATATGCCAGCATGGGCTGCATCCTTTGCGAGTGGATCAAGGTCAAGAGTTGTAACGAATAGACCCGGCACGTGACAACTCCTCGTGGAACCGGTAAATCAAGTACTGCGACAATCACGGTCTTATGATAGTAGGAAAAAAGGTGAACGACCACGGGGCAGGTGTCTCACAACACCTGATGCGCGTCGATCAGCGACATTGATTACGACCAGAGTACATGCAACGGTTAACATGTGGATACGAATAACACGACATCACAGACGACGACCACGGCGACCACCCTATCAAATCTGTGATCAGCGGAACCGAACAAGAAAGACGACGCATGCAACATTACCTTTCTCCTCGTGCAATCGGTGGGGATCGGAGTGACATCCTCAATTCTGCCGATGCGCATACCAGAACGGGCGAGCGCACGAAGCGCGCTTTGTGCACCGGGGCCGGGCGTTTTTGTGCCGGTACCACCCGTAGCCCGGAGTTTTATGTGAAGTGCAGTGATACCGACTTCACGGCAGCGTGCTGCGACATCCTGAGCAGCCAACATGGCAGCATAGGGCGAGGACTCGTCACGATCGGCCTTGACCTTCATGCCACCTATAGAAATGGCTCAGGCTGATTCGAAGCGGATAGCCACACGACGCACCAGTGACACGGGAGATGGTTTCCCTGCCCGACAGATCGGTGACATGCACAAACGTGTCGTTGAACGAGGCGTAGATGTGGGCAACTCCGAAAACGAGCTCTCCCTCAGCGACCTGAGGACCGAGCGAGACAGTGGTTTCTTCCTTGGCAGCCTTCTTTTTTGGAGCCTGTACATCCGACCGTCAGCGTCGTCATCCATCGTGAATCTGTACCGGATCGACAGGACACATGGAAAGCTACGTGCATAGATGTGTCCTGCGATCTACGGTGTTGCGCACGTACCATTTCGACGGGGCTTGAGTGTTATTGATGTCGACTCTGGGAGTGTATGTGGATGGACGACTCGAACTCAACACGGGAGTAATCGGTGCCAAACAAACACAAACATAGTGGCAACTCCCAAAGCAGTACTCGTCACGGATCCACTGAACGTCTTCTAATTATGGCCATCCCAACAAGTCACACGTGATGACGACGGCTGGAGAGTACAGCAAGTGACTGATGGGTGACGCCGGCTCCTATCATCAAGTACATATCTGTCCGTCTCTCTTGATCTGCTGACCCTCGGTTTCCGATAAGAAGGGGGATCCAAACCCATCCCATCTTCACTCAACACTACATCGTTCCTATCATGACTCAGTGTTCAGCCCTCAACAATGCCCTGCAGTCTAAAGGTACGCCTTCGAATTGTCCTGGGATCGCCACGTTCACATCTAATCAATGCCCGATAGGGCTCAGCTCTGAGCAGCTCGCAACCAAGACCAAGTTGGATGGACAGCGCGTCAATGACAGTACGTGATCGATTAGATCAGTGATCATCCATGTCGTTGATACTTCCCCCCACCTAGTCCTGAATGGCACAGCCAAGCCGACCCAGGAGGAATTCAACACCATCGCTGGCGTGCTTGGCATCACCGGCAGCGTCAGTAGTCATTCCTATCCCATACCGATCGTCTAATGATCTCTCCGCGTACTCTTTCCAGTACCAGCACGTTCTTCAGGCAAAATAATGCCTACGCCGAGTCGATGCTGTACAATCATTTGTAGCATTAGCGTGACATATTTTTCAAGATGTATTTCAATGTGACCCTTCTTGACTACTCAGAATCAAGCGGTCAGCATGGAAGTCGAATCCTGTGTTCGATCGATCACTTGCTGGTCGTTGACTTTATCATCTACATATCATCATACAGAACCCTAGCGCATTGGCATCTCCGCGGTCATCTTGAGCTCACATGCATCGTCGCCAGCGAGCAAGCGAGCAGACCCTTGGCCGCTGAACCTTTGGCTACTTATTCCGAGGTAAGGCGACCCCACAAACATGCTGCATCGACGAGGCAGTCACTCGAGTGAGTTCGCCGCGTCCGAGGCGAAGGGGAAAGAAGAACGCGTCCCAGGGAACTCAGAACATCTGTCACTTTTTTCTGAACGCCGTTGCTGTGCGCTCATATGCGCCTTGTACAGCAGACTACATGTACCATATCGCGAGCGCCTGATGCTTCAAGGAAACCATACGGCTAGACAACGTATGACAAGACGACAATCAAACGACAGAGTGACGACCAGGCCCGGACCTGATCCCACTGATGGGCTCTTCGCGACCATGCATGGACTGATGCGGGTTAACGCAGATGCCGAGGAGTAAAATTATACTGAACGCGTGTATTGCTGTTTCGTATCCTGCGGACGGGGTTTGCTCGCCTTATCGATGACACTGGGAACATTTGCGACCCAGATTCGCGTGAGAAATAGCATGACTATATTAAGTAAAGTTCCCCAACTCCGGTAGATAATCAAATCGACCGAATTTGGTAAAAAGTTCCGTTCCTGCAGGTCCATTTGCTTCCGCCACTATCGTGAGTCGGGAATCCATCAGTCTAAGGAAAGGCGTCCGTCTTTAATTTGATTCCAAGTGCTGACTCGGGAGTCGGAAGTTCGGATCGCTGCTGTAGAGAGCCTGCCAGTGGGTCTCGTGGTCAGCCTCATGGCTACCTGAGTCTGAATGCTCGTCAGTGTGATTACGAGGCACTCACTGGGTTGCACAGTGCAGCGTGGAGTTGGTGAGGCCAACCCGTAGACGTTCCAAACACCTCTCGTCGACGGCCAGGAATTCAAGTAAGCGACGACGTTTCAATGTTGAGGCTCAAACGGGTGAGCGTATTTTACAGTTC
The DNA here is from genome assembly GCA_038091255.1 of Tylopilus intermedius. Lineage (NCBI taxonomy): Eukaryota > Fungi > Basidiomycota > Agaricomycetes > Boletales > Boletaceae > Tylopilus > Tylopilus intermedius. The sequence goes on along the minus strand of JBBPOD010000131.1, from coordinate 14,808 downwards.
GTTTCTTTTCACATGCTTAACCGATGGTATTATGTAGAGACCCCACAATAATGCTGGCAGTAACCGCAACGCCGCACCCGGGGCAACAGCCGCGCAGTCTCAGCACGCCAAGGTGAACATCTCCTCTATCTTACCTTGATCAGTCGATTCGGGATATGCAGATTACTCACAGATCTGCATAGGGGACGGTGGCTGAAAGCGAAGGCCATTCAGGCGCGATGAACCCCAGCCCGAACGTCGTGCAACCCAAACCCAATCAACCAACTCGGCCTTCAGAATCCCCACCACCGTTGAAAGTACGTACTGCAGGGACCCTTCAGCTAAACTAGGCGACCTTACGAGTTGCGAAATCCAAGGTCGATTACTCTCTGCATCCACAGGTGGAACGCATGGCGAGGCGCTACATCTTCGAAGAAATGCCCATTAATCTATTGCACTTGCCGACGAAGAAGATCTTGAACCAGTATGCAATATGGAGTCACGTTCAGTCCGCCCTCAAGGATATTAAACAGGTGGATATCCCATCAAACTTGAGATACCCTGGGGAGGACCCGGACCTCGCCGACGTAGTTACCTTCATCGACGGTCTGCTCAAGTGGGCCATCTTTTCCCATCGATGGGGGGAGTCGGAGCCGACTCACCAAGATGTGATGGAGAACAGACTCACCACCAAGCCCGGTCACCTGAAGCTTGAAAAGCTCTGTAAGACCGCGCACGAACTCCACGGTGCACAATTCGTATGGTCGGACACCTGTTGCATCGATAAGGAGAATAAAGTCGAGTACGCCACGTCGATCCGATCAATGTACAAATGGTATGCAAACGCTCCACTTTGCATTGTACACCTTGCGGAAACCACGTCCATCGACAACTTTGAAAACGATCCGTGGTTCACAAGGGGTTGGACACTCCAGGAGCTGCTAGCGCCGAAGAAACTAAAGTTCTACGACAAGGACTGGCGACCACTGACGAACGACCCCAATGACAAAGAGTCGTCGAGGATTGCAGAGCACGTCGAGAGCGTTGCTTCTATCACACCCCAAGATTTTCGACATTTCGTTCCTGCGGACCGGCGAGAGGGGAAGTATGAGATCAGCAAACGTATGCGCTGGGCAGCGAGGAGAGAGACTACGGTTCCAGAGGACAGAGCATACTGTCTCATGGGAATCTTTAACGTCAGCATGTACATCGACCCCGGAGAGGGTCAAGAACGAGCGGTCGGGAGACTCATGAAGGAGATTTTGCGTTTCTCGAACAGTCCGGAGGTTCTCAACTGGGTTGGAACTCCGGGGCGCAGTGAGAGCTCCAGATCCCGCGCCTTCCCTTCCCTCATCGATTGCTTCAATGGTAGCAATGACACGGGGACAATTATTCGAAATGACCCGGACGAAACTGCGTTGCTCATGACTGGCCGAGGGCTGGAGGTCTACCTCTTGGTCTTTACAGCAAAGCTCGTATCGCCAGGCAAACCTCGGGCCACTTCTGTTTTCCAGACCGATGGCAGTGAAGTCACCGTAGACGTCTTGTACCACGATGACCTACAAGGCGACGGAAACGAATACGCTTTCGGAGTATGGAATTTCAACTCCTTCCCCGGGGAATGTGTTCCGACAGGTCCCACTTTCGAAGCTCTACTTCTCAAGCGCCAAGCTAATGCCACTGGGCTCATGAAAGTGTGGGAGAAGATACCCACGAGGGGCTTCCTAAGGCTAGAGGGTATGAAGAAACCGTCATCGGAAGAGGGTTGGGCAACCCTTAGACAAAAAACCTTTGTTTGACTCTGTGCATGTCACCGTGACTTGGGTAATCCACCGATCTTCTACTTCTACTCAGTTCTCTTGGGAAGCTGTCGAATATACGCATGTCCTGACGTTATTTAGGCCAAGTACTTAGTACGTACAACCTCATGACTGTACCCTTAGTCCGGCGGTGGTGATCGTACTAGGACACATCACTAAGTATACTATGTAGTAGTGTGGAATCTCTTGGTGCTGTTCATGTAGTTCAACGAACCGGATTTGATCATCTGTTCCGGTTAATATATTCCAATATTATGCCACTTTACCGAGAGGCGAAGCCATCGTGGATGCAGGCTCAAGTGCTCAAATGCTATTAGTAATGGGAGTGACGCAAGAGACTCACAATCGTTCGTAGTACGGTATTAATAGTAACCGTGACTGAGGAACTCGAGTGCCTCAGTGTGCAAGTGAGACCTGAGTCCGCATCGAGCTCAGAACACTTGCAGCGGAATCGTTGACTTGTTGCGTGCAGGGTTGAAACGTTGACTGGCTTCAACTGACCCGCACTAGTAAGCACTGATTTGCATTTTACATTCGCTCGAATTCCTTCTAGAAAGCATCGACATGTGATACCACCCTGATCAACCAGACAATTCCCAAACCTCTCCCAAACCCCTCTCCACAGGCCCGACGTGCTCACAGATGGGCCCATTCTCTCCAAGTCTCTTCGCATACGCCATGAACCTAGTACGTAAGTCGCTGAAGAGGAAGTCCGGAGGAACACAGTTTTGCCCTTCCGTATTAGCCTTCAGTTCTTCGTAATCATTGATGTGAAGAGTGAGGTCCTTGCTAGGTGATATAGTGACCTGGTCGCTGCCAATCATGATAAGCTCTGCCTGCGGTTGCGAAGCCTTGGGTATGCCAGCGCCAACAATCGTGATGCAGAATCGTGAACGACATTCAGTGGACACGTGAACAATCTTGCAGTCCAATTCTCCGCAAACGAAACATTTTCCATGAATGCAGCAGTACCAGTACCTCTGGGGGTCGGATTTAGAACGAATGTAGAACCTAGTCATCGGTTAAGCTGTAGGTTGCAACTCAATGGCGATCGCAATGCTCACCACTTGCCACTGACATGGTCCGTGATGTCTTGTGGATGAAAGAGACTAAGAACCCTGTCGCCTCTGTTCTGAAGCAACGTAAAAAACATTTTCTCAAAGTAAGATTCGTTGCCAGGAAATTTCTGTTTGAAGAAGAAGTCGCCAAGATCATCTTTGGTGTGGGTGTAATACTGAGGGGAAATTCGTCGGAAAACACCAACGCAGGGACTCGGAGGGGTTGAAACCATGCGCCACCACTCGTCAGCAATTTCGCGACTGGCAAAAGTGATCAAGTAGCGCCGATTGACATTGTCCCTAGTCTTTACCAACGATACTACGTCAGTGTCGATCTCCGTTGAGGAAGTATATAATACTGACGGTCTTGGCATAGGCATAAAAGGGACCCATGTTAGGTATAGGACGTCTCTGGGGTGCAGTGGCGGACAAAGACAACGATGATGATATTGGAGGCGCAGGCTTGGTTTATAGCGCGCTGCAGTCCTCCTCGTCCTTGTCGTGGCAAGATAACCGCGTGGAACTGATTCCTTTTTTCCTGACCGAAGTTGGACTATTGAGCTTCCCGTACGAGCCAGCCTCATGTTACACGAAGTTTACCATTCTTTAGTAACTTGAAACGACGCGCAACCAATTTGTCTGATGAGTTGAAAAAACACGACGTGCTTCTGGTCTGACGGGGCCGAGAGGGTCGACTCGGACGATTGCCATATTAGTAGCATGCCTCGGATTCTTTTTTCTTTTGGGCAAGCGGTGTTATTATGTAGCGACCGACTAATCTAGTCCTACATAATACGCTAAGGCAGGTATCTACGATACCTGGTCCAAGGGAAAATGCTTTTATGCACGCCCTGGATTGCCAGGGGGTGTGGGACTCCGTACGCTACTCGGTTACCCCGGTAATATCAGGGGGCCGATGTAGATTGATACCCACTAAAACCTCTATGTTTGTTATCCAGTTTGGGTTTGTGTCTTGGGGTATCGCTTTCGACCAGGTGTGTTTCACTTTGTTTGTGTATGTTGGGTTGCATTTGGATTTGGCTAATCTTCTGTCTATCTCGAGTCTGGTGTTGATCTTGTTTATCCATCGTGTTTCTGTGGTGTGTGGTGTGTGTCTTGTTCCTCCGATCACTCTTTCGCATCGGAGGGCCATGCCTCGGATTCTGCCTATCGGGCCATTCTTTACGAAGTGAGTAATTCATGGGGTTCCAGGAATAGTTAAGGCCTTAAGGTCCTGGACAACATCATGTCAACATGCCAAGCACGAAGAGAGATTATTGCAAAAACCAATTCAGGCACGATGGTGGTTCTCACCAGAATGTAAATGGGAATTACAATGCTGGAGCTCCGAAACCGAGTGTGGTGACCAGTCCGGGTAATAGCTGCGACAAAGAAGCAAGACGGACTGGTTGAGCCTGAGGTCACCCGGGCCAGTCTAGTGCGTGTCTCTGATACCGACTGACACCTATGCTTCCAGACTTGACCCCATTCGTAGCCTCGCCAGCTCAGATCAGAAGCTCCTCGTCATGATGCTTCTCCAATATCAGACAGATAAGTTGCTGAAGAACGTGACCGGCAAAATGATTGCCACATGAGGCTGGCCACGTCTATTGCAGGAAAAAGGAATCAGTTATCTTGCAACCTCCAGGAGGATTTTTCTGCGCTATAAACCAAATCTCCGCCTGCAATATTACCGTTGTCTTCGTCTGCCGCCTTGAGCTACAGAGACGCCCCATACCACCCATTCGAACCCAACATGGGTCCCTTTTATGCTTACGCCAAAATTGTCAGTAATCTCCGCTTCCTCAACGGAGACTGACGTAGTATCGTTGTTAAAGACTACAGACAATACCTGCTGGCGCTACTTGATCACTTTTGCCAGTCGCGAAATCGCTGACGAGTGGTGGCGCATGGTTTCAACCCCTCCGAGTCCCTGCATTGGTGTTTTCCGACGAATTTCCCCTCAGTATTATACCCACACCAAACATAATCTTGATGACTTCTTCTTCAAACAGAAATTTCCTGGTGGAAATGAGATGTTCGACAAGGTGTTCTTCACTTTGCTCGGCGACAGGGACGCAAAGCATGCCAGCCTCATTCCTTCGGAAGACATTACGGATCACATCAGTGGAAACTGGTGAGCATCTCAGTCCTATAGCTGTAAGTGATCGTTGAGCGGGCTATTTGGTTCATTAGGTTCTATATTCGTTTCAAATCCGACCCCCGGAGGTACTGGTACTTCTGTGTCGACGGGGACTCGGAGTGTCTCGTCTGTGGAAAATCAAACTGCGACACTGTTCATGTATCCATTGAATGCCGTTCGCGTTTCCGCATCCAGGCTTGCGACATAGCCAATAACAATTTCTGGACGAAGGGGGAGCTCATTATGATCGGCAGTGACCAGGTCACGATCGCTCCTAGCAAGGAGTCCACTCTTCAAATCAACGACGACAAAGAAGTAAAAGCCACGAAAGCCTATAAGCACAATCCCTCGTTGTTCCTCTTCCGCGACTTACAGGACAGATTCTCCACTCGCGCGGAGAGGCTGGGAGAGAAAGGCACAATCTGCGAGTCCCTTGTGCCTGTGGAGAGGGGTTCCGGAGATGTTTGGGAACTGGTCGCTTGAGCGAAGTGTTACTACGAGTTGTCAAATCCAATTACAAATCATGTCCTGTGACAAAGCCCCAGTCTAAGTGCACTTCAAGTGTGGCGAGAAAAGTGTGCAACATTGGAGCATGCTTCAAGCTCAAGGTTGGTGTCCGGCTTTCCATGTAGAACATTCATGCATCATGCACACGGTTGACTGCTGGTACTGGAAAATCCCGGATACAACCTGCCAGTGAAGGTGGATCTTTACACATGGCTAGGTCACGTTGTATCTTCAAGCTTCAAGGGCCACTGTTCCCCTTATCCGCTAAAATCGGTACCTTTCCACAGACCCTTCTCTAACACCGCTTCACTAGCGCTTTCCCTCTTATCGTGATTGCCCACACACTCGCTTTCACTTACGATCTCTCGCTGACTACTTCTCTTGTTAACCCTGACTGTAAATCGCAATCCTGCGTCAGTCATCCAAGTGAAGCTTTCATTGGCTGCAAAGTAAGCCGCAGCGTCCTCAGATGCTCGGCAAATGTTAACAGTTTATGCTGCTTCTCCAGGTCCTCTAAACACCACCATCCAACTTCAATTCCCCGCATTATTCGAACATGACGGTTGGCATATTTTACTCGACATTTTGATGGAAAAGTCTCATTCTCCATAAATCAGGATGTTGTCATAGCTCGACTAGATGATGAGATTCGGCGATTTATCATCAATGAACTGCCCATCCATCTCATCGACCTACGGAACGCACGCATCTGCGAGAGTCATGCGGTGTTTGAACGCCTTCGGCCGGTTGTCCACGGGGGTATTGCAGAAGACCTCCCAGAAGACATCCGAGGCTGTCTCCTCAATCCCATTCCTTCCCCTCGGGACGCGACTCACCTCCACACCTTCATCCGCGAGCGGGTGAAGTATGCTGTCCTATCTCACCGCTGCAGCGATTCTGAGCTCGCCTACGGCGAGCTACCAGACCTTCAATCCTGCCCGGCTACATCGAGCTGTCACAAAGTTGCGATGTTCTGCGAAATTGCTCACAGACATTACGGCATGGAATTCGCGTGGGTCGATAGTTGCTGCATCGATCGATCTAGCGATGCCGAACTGGGTCGATCGATTCGCTCCATGTATAGGTGGTACGCCAATGCAGATATCTGCATCGTGCATCTAGCAGACACTTCGCCTGGGGACGACTTCAGCGGAGATGAATGGTTCAGGAGGGGATGGACTCTGCTGGAACTCCTGGCTCCGAGACGGCTGAAGTTCTATGATCGAGAATGGAACCCAATTAGCGACGAACAGAACGATAAGGACTCAGCAGCAATCTTGGAGGGCGTTGAAAGGGCAACTTCGATCGCTCCGCAGGACCTGCAGGGGTTCGATCCTAAAAGCCCAGAGAACTACCAGTTCAGTAAGCGAATGCGCTGGGCGGCAAATCGAGACACGACACTGGCGGAGGATAGAGCCTACTCGCTCATGGGTGTGTTCGGTGTTTCCATGGAAGTTGCATATGGAGAAGGCCTACCGCGCGCATTCTCGAGGCTTTTTAGGGAGATTACCCACTTTTCAAACAGCCCTGAGGCGCTCAACTGGGTTGGAGAGCCCGCAGTTGGTGCGAGCCTCAGGTCTCTGGCATATCCATCTTCCCCAAACCAATTCATCGGCAGTAACGACGTCGCAGAACTGACTCGTTCCGACAGTATTTCACTTGCCGCAAATGGCCTGGGGATCAAACTCGTGGTCCTCCCCGCGACGCTCCAGACGTGGGAAACGACTAACAATGCTTCATTCATTTGTCTCGACGTCCCAGTCCAGGCAGATTGCCTGCCCGATTTCAAACCAACGATTCCGAGTCCCGACAGCTCAAGCACGCTAGAATTCGCCATCGGTGCATGGAACTTTTCCACTGTTGGGCAATGTGAGCCCTCTAGCAACTTATTGGAGGCTCTTCTCCTCTACAGAGTCGTTGGTTCGGGGAGTAAAGGCCAGTGGAAAAAGGTTCCTACACGATCTTTCGTCAGGCTGCGCCTCAGGACAAAAAGTGCTCCACGTGGCAAAAGGTGGGGGGATTACCTACAGACAGTGATTATTTGATCATACCGCTATTCATGTTGTCTCGTGCCTCCGTCTCTACTCGAATAGCGGCCTGGTGATTGTGACCTGAGTATCTTGTACGAGTAGGAGCGGTTCTCATGTACAGGGGTGGCAGTAACGACATTTAGCATCTGACCTAACACCAAACATGTACAAACCTTACATTCTTCTTGGAAACTTGAGCAAGGAAAACTTCGTATCCATACTCTTGTTCACGCATCCACTCGGAAGCAGTTACATGCGCCGTTGCTTGACAATACCAGACGGCAAGGTCAGGATATGCCAGACTTCTCAGCACAATGTTAACTGGTCGTAGATGGTAACAGCGAGGGGCCGATGAATGAGTCACTCCCCGGATTTTGGTGCAGTGTCACCCAATACAAGCACTCCAAGACAGGGCGGACTATTTGTCCTGAAGTGTCCAGGGTAGGATGTATTCTTGTCATTGACAAATACTGAGCAGTATGTGCGTAATAAGCTCACGGCACATCAACACTAATATAACAGTACGTGATCGACTCAATACCATCGATCTACAAAGCTTTACTGCTCATCCATGTCATGGTGTCTTATCCTCTGTAGTCCTGCCAACCAAGTTACACCGACCTAGGAGTTCGCCGTTGTCCCCTCAGGGCTAATTCAAGCCGAAGAGTAGAATCCGAATCCGCAGCTGTTCGATACTGTACAATCACTTGAAGCACTAGCGTGGCATATTGACATTTTGGCCACTGTAACCATCTCCGACTATTCTGAGCATGGAAGATGAGTCGAACAAACCTTGATCGATCGATCACTTTACCGATCGTTGGCTTGATCACCTATGTATCATCATACCAGTAGCACTCGCCTACATATTCGATAATTGCTGTATACACATTAGTATCTCCGCGGTCATCCGGCGAGCCTGCAAGTACACATGCATCGTCGCCAACGAGCAAGCGAGCGAACTCTTGGACACCGAACCCTTCCACTGGCACGCACCATCGCACCACACCCAACGTCACCCCGGACTCGGATATATTTCACGCGGACCCGAGGGGCGCTTTGTACACTAATACTTATCTCCCGAGAGAATCCAGGAAGCCCAGGACAAAAGCAGTTCAGGGCGACCCTCATCGAGCACGCTGTATCGACGAGGCAATTACTCGAAACGTGTTCACCGCGTCGGAGGCAAAGGGGAAAGAAGACGCGTCGTCCCAGGGAAATCAGACACCCCTGCGGACATAACGCAGGGAAACACTTTTTTTTTTCTTTCTTTTCTGAACGCCGTCGCCGCGCGCTCCATGATATCCGCCTTGTCCCAGCTGGCGGCAATATGTACGCGACACTCAACGGGCGCTCGTTGCGTCTGGCATTGGCAAGGATGACGACCAGAGAGCCGACATGAGTCATGAAGATCGCACGTCCCGCGATCCTCCCTCGAGCGCCCGATCCTGAACGTCGCACCCGGGCCGTACAAGCACCGAGGCGCTGTCTACACCATTTACCCGACATCTTCGGTGACGTCCCGAGCGAATCCCGTCCTGCCAGAGCACGCGTGTACTGCGTCCGCGATCAGCCTCCGCGCTCGGACGTCCGTTCGTGATCATGACGCGACGTTCCCTTCGCACTGGCCCAACAGACGCAACGGTGCTGCTTATCGCCAGCGAAGGCGGAGAGGTCACTGATAGAAGTCACATTTACGTCAGTTCATTGCACTTCGCACCATCCTGGAGCCTCGAGGCACGGTTCCACTCTCAGAACCCATAGATTTGATTGTCAATGGATAGCCGCATCGTCGATGATGGCAATATGGTAGCCATATCAATGCAAATGCACGCCAAAGGCAGTGTGATCGATAGGTCCAACTGGACGCGTTGGACGTCAATGGCCAGCCCTGTCTGTGTGTGGTCGAACCCAAGGCAGTAAGCGCCACTGTGTCCACTCGCGAAGAAAAGAGTCGATCGATCGGCCCGCGCGTACTAGTAGTATGTACGCCATGCATCAAGACCCACCGTGACCGAGGAAGCACAGGGAAGCACCGACGCCCACCGATCGCCGCTTCGTGCACTGCATAGATAGCGACGCGACCCAACCCTGGCACGCTTGCACTCGAATGGTCATATCTAACCGTAACGCACGACGCGTGTACGCAAACACGTGTGTCCAACGTTGTCCACCCATGCACACGCGCCCGTCAACCTTGACGCCACCGACTTCTTGCCAATCCCCGCCGTCATGGGTGTGTCGTTAGCGCGTCATCGTGTACCTAAGCCCGTCCTAACACGCCCGTGCGTGTCGGCATCCAACGGGGGCAAATCAGACGTGCCCGCGACGTCGTAACGCCGATGCGGCATATGTGATCAACGCAGATAAGTTCTATCCAACTTGAAGGGCCTTTCCGTGCGTTCGAACGGACACTATAACGTGGACCCGTTCAACACGTAACGGCCCTCTTCTCGCTGCCAGGTGTAACATGACATTGCTACGTTCTTCAATTTCGAATTCTGCGTCTGGTATCCTTGAAAGCCCGCGTCTCTAAGCTCAGTGGTGAAATCCCTGAAACGAAATAAAAACGCCACTTGGACCCGAAACGTTTAATGGATATGATGGCCGTCGTCACCATGGTTCGGATTTCCATTCTTGCCCACTAAGCTTTGGAATGATGACTAGTCAAGGGAAAAAGCCGAGGCGCACGGTGCCGAAAACGACTCAGAGTGAATCCCTGACAAGCGTCATACTGACTGGCCCTGCCATCTTGCGGCTGGGATCAACTACCCATGCTGTGAAGTGGCAGAGGAGATCTCCTTTGCGCTGAGCCATCATATCATGATTCAGGAACCCGTGCTGTATGTAGTGCGCCAAGCGGGAATGAACCAACCACTGGGGCAACGACGTCGCTGCCGCATCTGCAATCGGGAACACGTCATAGGGGGACGCCGGGAACGAGCGCGCGGTATAGATGGCGGCCTCCAAGTTTGAACAAATACTCACCAATCAGAAAGACTCCATCTTCCGCCTCCAATTGTTCGTAGATATGAACCATATGATCCGTCTTACGGAAACGCGGGATCCGACCAACGGCACGAGATGGAAACAAAAGGTTCATCAAATGTCATTCAAAAGTCTAGTGATCGTAAACAATCATTTACCAACGTCGTGAACATGCGAAGAATGCAGAAATCTACAAGTCTGCAAACCGGGTAAAATCGTGGATGGTTCGTGCAAATGCAAACATGACGAGACAAGAAAAGCAAAGGAAACACAATGCTACAGGAAGATTGGATGGCTAAGCCAACAGCACTAGAAGCTCTCCTTGGCGTTCGGGAAAGTCAAAGGTTATAAATGTAACAGAAAAACGAGAACGCGATGTGGCTGAGAAATCCATCCAACAGCCGAGACGAGAAGAGAAGGAGATAATGTACGATACAGTGAAAAAGAGGATTAACGCAAGGAGGAGCGCAGACAAAGGATGGGAGACGGAGTGCGAGAGAAACAAGGATCAGCGAGACGATGAGTCGAAGAGATGAAAGAGACGAGACGAGATACCAAAGACGAGAGACTAGAGAGAAGTAAGCAAAACGAGGCCGAGACGGAAGATAGCAATAAGAGAGGTATTAGGATACGAGTCCGAAGACTGCGGGACTGAGATCCGAGAGAAACCAAAAGTCTACGTGCAAATGCGATGGTATCATGCTGCGTTGGAACCAGACGAGCGAGAGCGTGCGGCGGGTGTGGCGTACGGGTAGTTGATCGTTTTACCAGTGGGAGGGCTGTACGCAATGTCAGGGTTGGGCATCCAACGTTCATGGATCACTTCTCTATCCGATTCATCGGAGTAGGAACGCATAATTTTTTGGGGAGAGGTGGTGGCGAAGGGCATGGTGCGTGGTTTGGAAGGTGGCACAGGAGATGTTGGACGGAGGTTGGAAGACCGAAGGGGTGTCTCATGACGGACGGCAGGGGTCATCGTTCGTGCAGGCGTGACAGGTCTGGAGCCAGGCGAGACAGAAGCGCTGCGCATGTGATGTGATGTGAAGCGAGATATTGGCGTAGGAGTGGTAGGGGGCATAGGGGGCATAGGGGGAACGCCATATACTGAGGCACCAGACGATGAAACGGACTGACGGCGGGCCTCGCTGGCCGGGGTAGGAGCCGTTGAAACAGAACGCGTGGGTGAAATCGAGCGTGTAGCAGACTTGAGACCCATCCGACTAATCTCTGCACGGAGAGATTGGGATTCTTGTACTTTTTGGGTATAAAGGGTTTGCTATGAATCAACGTTAGACAAAAAAAATTACCCGAATGAATTAGGGCCATTTACCTGTCTATAGAAAACATCAGACAATGGAACACAGCGATAGAACGGAGACTTACTGTTTAAGCTCAGCTTCCAACTTTGTCACGGTTAATTCCATGTCGTCCAGCTTCCCTTTGAGATTGGCCTCGACGACCTTGGCCATTTTTGTTGCTTCCGAATTAGCGAAGTGGTTCACAAGGATAGCTCTGAGCAGCGCAGCACTCAAAGTGAGAGAAGAAATCTGGGGTGAGAGTGAGAAAAAAATGTGCGCTGTAGGGTCAAGGGGACGGACCTGGTCATCTTGTTGTTTTTCGTCATGGGTCAGCCACTCTTGGAGTTCTTGGTGGAGAGTAGAGACTTCTTCGACTGAACATTTTTTGGCAGCTACGGCGGCGACCTTATCCTCGAGACGACGAGCCTCGGCACGGGTGCGCGAGAAGCCGGGCTCGACGATCGGGAAACGGGGTGCTTGGTTAACGGGAGAATGTAGGGCCTCGTGCGGGCCACCCCGCCGCCTTGGGGTGGCATATCCGCTTGCAGAGAAGTCAATGCGGATTAGACGAACATCGTCACTGGAAAATTGCTCGCGGCAGAAAGGACAGACGGGCTTGAGGCGGGGTAGCGTCTTTTCTACGATCTTGTGGCAGCAAGACGAACATAGGACATGGCCTGGGGTAGAGGGATGAGTGGTCAGTGTTTTTTTTTTCGCGGTGGGTAGAAAAAATGAGTCACCGCAGGGGATTGAATGGGGGATGCAATGCGGGCCGTACTCTTCTGCGCACACGTCGCAGACCGAACCAGGACTGAGCGTCAGCATGAGGGTCAAGACGATGAAACCCTTGCCAGGTTTGCTAAGGAAAATGATGTGACAAGGGATATCGCTCGACGAGATGGTGGAGGATAAATAGCATGAGACGAGAAAACCGAGTGGCGGACTGTCCAAACTTTAATCAAAGTTGAGGCTGACCAAACAAATACAATAAGTAATTCCGAGCGATTCATAATCTGATCACAAATATCTACCAGATCCCATTCTTTTTCCTCCTCGTGCTCAGTGGTAGGTTCCAGATCTCTCTCTCTCTCTCGATCGGAATTCTTCGCTTATTTATCCTAATTCTTTTGTATAACTCATTTTATTTTCTAGTCTTATTTTAGGGTTAGGGCATAGGGCATTTTCCGCACTGCACAGCCCGCCTCCCGCCGTGGCGCTTGCCGCGTGTTTTCGCCGGCGCATCCACTTGATACATGGGGTATATCCGGAGTCACCGTGGGCGACGGTGACCCCGACGGTGGCCCGCGGTGACCCCTAAGCGAGGTCACCACGCCAGTATACGCCGTTCGACCTGGCGTGGGAGCTCGGCAAGCGCTCTAGGGGGCGCGGCATCTCGCGGCATGCGCGGCATGGGGGGGGACCCCGGTCTCCGGCGCAGCGCGGCAGAACTGGGAAAGCGGGTTGGTCAGCAACGCTGTGCCGTTCTTAGTCAGTAGCTTAGTAATTGATTCCACTTCGTCCGTTCCTTCCACTCGCTGCGAGGGCGCGTGGCCTCGTTCGAGCGCGTCGCCCGCGCAGCCTGAGCGCGGCGCGCGTTCGGGGCGACGGCCTGCCGCTGTCGGGCTGGCAGTGCCGCCGTCGACATGCAGCCGTCGTTTCGCAACGACGGACACCAGTCGTCGCCCCGTCCGCCGCCGCCCTTCCAAACCCACTCGGTCGCCACCCACTCGAAGCCACGATCGGTTCGATCCCTCCGATCCATCCTCTCCCTTCGAGTGTCCATTCCATTCACAACATCAGCCAGCGCAAAGAACGGAAGGATTGCACATTGCCCATGGTAAGCCAGCCCTGCTCGTTTCGGTCCCTTCATTTCGTTTGCTGACTCGGACCACCGCTCTCTTCCTCCTTTTCGATTCATTTCATTTCGTTTTGTTTCTTTCGTTCTTGTTTCGTTTCGTTTCGCTCTCGTTTTTCTCTGCACCAGCAGACCTCAATCTGCCCGATCCATCCACTCTGTCCACTCCTGGTGGCACCCGCATCGCCTGCACGGAGGTGCGTTTTTTTTCACACTCTTCACACTCTTCACTAATTTCACTAATTTCGCAGCCCGCATCTCGTGTGACCGCGGCCAAGACGCCGTCGGGTGTGCTGTCCTGGTGACGCCACCTGCCTCTTTCTCTCGTCCCAACACCTCATGCCTGGCCTTCCAGAGCTCCCACATCGAGTACGTGGTGTCGGCCACGACACGGCCTTGTCCGTGACACCAGCCCAACGTGCACCGTCGCCGTCGCTGCTCCCAGACCTGCTGCCGCCGCCCGTTGCAAAGCGCGCGCGGCGAACACGACACAAGCCGAGCGTTTCGGCTCGCTCGTCTGCATCAGACCCACCGGCCTCCCCATGCACAGCTGAGGACACCCTCGGCTGTCACAACGACGGGCGTCGTGGGCGTTCCGGCAGCCCGGGTCATGCTGCTGTGCCCGTGACTGCCTCCGAGTCTCCCCGCACGCAGCGCTTGCTGATGCTGCTCGAGCAGGAGACGCACGACATCCGACTGAGGATCGGACGGAAGGAAATGGAAGGCAAAGGCACGGGGAAGTGCTACCCGCGCCAGGTGGAGAACTACCGGGCCTGGTTCGAACAGGAGCAGAAGCAGCTCGCCACAAGCGATCCCTCGCGCGTGGCGCTGCCTGCCTTCCCTGTCACCGCTGCCAAGGTGGCTGCCTTCCTCCACCATGAGTCCACTCGGGAGAAGGTATGTCCACCCTGGGTCGCTCTCCACTTTCGACTCGGAATCACTGGCATGATGGCTGACCCCACATTCCTTCCCCAAGCTCAAGCGCGGAAGCAAGTCCCAGGTGGTCGAGGGCTCTTCGCTGGGCAAGTCCCACATTGCCCAGGTCATCAATGCACTGGAGAACCATCGGCTCAATCACGAGCATGATCATCCACAGGACCACGAGACCAGGATCAGCCTCCGCAAGGACG
>JBBPOD010000130.1:0-29238 GCA_038091255.1 Tylopilus intermedius | reverse complement strand
CGGCTAGAGGCTATGAGAGTAGACTGCGTGATCGTCAACTAGCACGCCAGGTGGGCCCGCGGTGTTGCTTGCTTGCATCCGCGTGTTTCCTTATAATTATTGCGTCGTGATCAGCTCGCGGAGTCTCCTCGTGCCCTGGATGCTTTTTTTATCATGGACCCCACCACCATCAATCTAATAAGCCGCAATTGGCACTTCACTGCGCTCATCGCCGAATCAACTTTGTGTCACTTGCCGCATAGATTCGTGCGCAATCAGGGTCCGCTGTAAGTCTAAGGACGACCACCACTCCTTGTACGCTCTCGTGTTCTCGTCAACATCGCCCGATCGATTGACTTGCCCATTCGCTCACTTTGCTGTCGTAGACCTGCCCTTGAAGACACGAAATGAGGTCGATGAAAGTAGGCTCTGTGGCTGTCTTGAACGCCGGATGCCAGCAGTGCTGCCTGCCTGCATCCACGTGTCCCCTTATCTTGTCGCGCAGAATACCTCGTGATCTGGGTGCTTCTCTTGATCCAGCTCAGGACGTTTGAAAAAGCGGACACAGATCGTCGAGGCAATGTCGTCGCCCCTCGAAGCCGTGCTTGGATTCCATTCCAGTATCCAGATGCCCCGTTGGTTGTCGATGCTGCTTGTGGTCCTGACTCTTGTTGTCGTGCCCAGCTTGTGCCATGAACTTTATCTCGAAGTTCTCTCGGCATGCCAGACGCACGGAATTCCTGGAGTGCCATCCGGAAGTACATCCAGCGTGGTTGGCGTATCTATTCTCGGCGTTCTTCTTGGAACAAGTACGGTGGGCGTCCGATAAGCACACGTGGCAATTACCGCCTTCCTTTGAGCCGTGCATCGGCTCCTCTCGCGTGGGATCCCGTCTCGATGAATGAGTGGAAGATGAAGTTTTACCGTTGGGAGCCTGAGGATCCCAATCAGTATCCAGTCATGAAAAATTTTATTACCCACTCCGAGGCGACGACGCTTTTTCGATACAACTATGCGATCCAGGACGAGGAGCTGCAGCTTGTCGTCCGAAGTTGGGCAGTGGAGCCAGGGGGAGGAGCGAGTCATGTGAGAATTGACAGAAAGAACTGGGTCGGGTGCGTCTGTGTGTCTACCATGTTCATGGTGGTCCTGATGCATTGGGTACTAGGTTCGATGGACCTTCCGAGCTTTTTCGAGAACAGGAAAGTAGTATTTTGCGTCCTTTCGCGACGTATGCACGCTGGACAAGTTGTTCGATTGATCATCCGTAAAATTTCCCTGTGCCAAAAGTGCTGTATGTTTGCAAACGCCATTTCGATGGGTGTTCTGGTACTGCTGAAGGGAATCGGCACTAGAGTCGTCGGCACTTGCCGAATCCGAGGCTCTGGCAGTGCAACTTCGTTGGAAATCTGTAATTAGGAGTTTGATGGGTGACTCCATGGGCGCCGACAGCGCTGGGCCCCTCTACGCAAGGGTCTTTGGCCGCGCGCCAGTGTACGATCCCATATTCAGCCGTCTTTCACCCCGACCACTCGTTCGACTCGCTCTGACATGTCGTGCAGCCTGTCTGGCCATCGCCGAATTCAAAAAGCGGGCGTTCAGCATCAATCGTCATCTTTCCCGCTATTTCACAGACCCCATCTCCTTTCGCTCCCTCCAAGCTAGAACCAACACACTGATATCTGGCTCTAATGCGCTTCAGTTTCTTGACAGGTCATTTTATCCAGAGGCCGATCTTGATTTGTATACCCATCCCGGTCATTCAGCCGAGGTCGCTCAATTTCTCGTGGAAACAGAGGGTTATCACTACGTTCCCCGTGTGGATCAGCAGAACGATTGGAAGGTGGCCACGATCACCGATCGAGAGCTTACCGCGCGGCGCATCATGGCGCCAAGTGACAGTAACCCCGAATATCCCACGACCGATATCAGAGCCGTCTGGACGTTTGAAAAAGCGAACAGTGATAAAGAACCTCTCAAAGTCCAGATCATAGAGGCCCGTTCGTCGCCTCTCGAGTCGATTCTTGGCTTCCATTCGAGTATGTCGTTTTAAGCTGTTCGATGGTGTCATCTGAATTTGATCTGTGTCTTCTGTAGCATGTGTCATGAACTTTATTTCCTCTGACGCTGCGTACTCGTTGTATCCCGTGGCGACGTTCGAGAGCCGGGGCGCCCTCGCAATGATATCCTCACGATCGTCCCCGCGCGCTATTCGAAAGTACATCAGCCGTGGATGGCGTATCTATTATGCACCCACACCCAACGACCGGGTGTTCTTCGTGGAACGAGCGCGATGGGTCACCGATCGGCATACCTGGCGATTGCCGTTGGATCAAACTGGCGTTCAGGAGCGGCCTCCATTGAGTCGGGCTTCGGCGCCTCTCCCATGTGACCCAGTCCTTTTCAATGGGTGGAAGTTCATGTTGTATATCAGGGAGCCGGATGATATCGTCGAGGAGGAGATCCGTTGTTACACATGCCACTATTATCCACTCAAGACGACGCTCTTTCGGTACAACTATGCGATCCCAGACGAGAAGCTGCAGCTTGAAATTAGAGACTGGGCAGCGCACCAGGGACGACAAGCTCACGTGCAATTTGACAAAGCGGACTGGATATGGTGCGACCTGTTTTTTTGTCCCTGTTCCTCTGGTGTCTCATTCATTGGCTAGGTTTGATTCGGATATGCAGAATTTCTTGCGGAAGAAAAAACGAAAGGGTTTTGTAGTTCATGCGGATTGACACGTATACGTCCTTGGTAGTATATGGGTCCTGAAGCAACTAGCCGTCGTTCAGTGGCCAAGATTACTATTGGCGACCTCGTCTTGTGTCATCAATCGTTGTATTCCGGATCAAACTAGTACTTTTGTGATGCGGACGGTCTTTGTATCTGTTCTGTATCCGTCTCGATTAAACCCACCTACATGGCAAGACCTGAAATCTCGATCGCATCATCCCAAGTTCGAGGCACGACCGAGTACGATAGGGATGATAGTCTGGGAGGTCTATCTCTTATTCTAGGATGTATGGGTGTTCCGTCATCGTTGCATCGGACCCATCGTTGCCAGAGAGACAGCTTCCAGCACAGATATCTCACTTTGGCTTGTAAATCGCCCGAGCTCGGGTGGATCAACAGCTCATCGGAGCCAAAGGAACCATGGCATAAGCCAGCGTGTGATGGTGCCCGACTCCGAGGCATGATCAGACGTTGTGTGTGCGGCACTCAGACGAATTATGCCGAATCTTAGTATGTCTTGGCTCAACGGTCGAATCGTGCAGCAAAGACACTCGAGTTCAACGCGTCATGATCATGGCGGCAAGTTGCCGGAGTTTGAATGTGTCGATCGATTGGAGCTTTTTCCGTAGTGGCTAGCCTGAGGCCTAACTTAGGGCTCGATTGAGATTTGAGCTTTCTCGCTGCAGTGAGTAAAGCACATTTTTTCACGTTCGTTTAGTGTTGTGGGTGCCAGCCCCTGTAGGCCAAGCTCGTAGGTAGCCTAGAACACTCAAATGCGGAGGAGAGCCTGCCACTAAGGTTTGTTGCACACCAAGATCATCGCCCCATTCTGAATCATCTGCACATACCTGGTAAGCACCTTGCAAGAGTTCTATTATGACAGTATCTCATGACCGAGGCGAAGACGATGCGTAATATGTCTCGAGTAATGCCGACCACAGCGGCCGTGAATCGGCCACATGCCGATACTTGCCAGTGTCTAAATTCGAGTTTATTGGCCAAGAGCAGGCTGTGGAAAAAAAACTACGTGATGAGCGCTCGCGACCAACGTCACCTCTGGCGCTCTACTTCGAGCCCAGACCTTCTGATCGACTCTGGATCTCACGCGAGTAATCATTCCTGGTGGCGTCAAGCGTTTCATTTGCTGACAGTGGGCTATGTCCAGGAACCGCGCCCCCAGCCATTCGATACGTATTCATTGCGTCTTACCTTATTTCGTACTAGTACTATCCCGCATCTTGATCCGCGCCCATCGGGTACAGGAACGATGATGGCCCAAGCGGAGTGCAGTGACTTACGTTAGGGACACAGCTCCTTCAGGTTCGCCGCACCTTCCCCCAGCGCTAAGTGTTGATTAGTAGACGATCCGAGTCTACAGCCTTGACGGTCGAGTCTTCTGCATCCAACGAGCTCGGGCCTTGGAGTTGTCCCCACTTTTCCATGCTTTCCTCTCTCTTTAATCACATGTGGCTCATGAAGTTCGAAGGATCTAAACGTCGCACGCGCTGCGTCTTGGCGACAGGTTACATGCCCAACGATCCCCTATTCGATACTAGACGAGTCCAGACATGTGTCTTTTCGAAAACACTTCGTCACATTGGACAGGTGGCATACACGTAAAGAAACATGCATGCCACCAAATTCGAGACTGCTCTGTCCCTCTTTAAAGCCTCCTCTCAGGCACATCTTTGTTGGCATATGACGTCACCGATGTTCCATACACCGTCTCGACGTGGCACCTGGTAACCGACGGATTCAGTTCACAGTCCGATGCAAGCGGAGGTGCACAAAAGAAGAGTTGATAAAAGTACAACATTCTTGTTGCTTCGCGACGTACGACAACACTGCGACGGAAAGAAAACGTACAGGTACTGGTAGTTTCTAGCTACATTCTTTGGTATATCTCTACGTTTGGGGTGGGATGGATGAGAGGAATGAGACATCACTCGATGAGAGGGGGGGATGGAAAAGGAATTTGGCGAGAAAGGAAAAGGAAAACGGAACAAACAAGCTGCGCACGTCGTCTATGTTTGTCGTGACCAAATGAAAAAGAAAAGGCAGATGATATTACCTGCGAGGAGATAACCTCGGACGCAGAACTAAGAAAGGGGAAGAGAAGTCATCAGATCGGCATGAGATATCAGATCTTATTAACGAAAAGGGGAGAAAGAAAGGGCACACGATTGCAACGACGATGCGTAGCGAGGAAACACTAGGACTTGGAAGCAGGCTTGGACGTGGTCGGAGGGGCAGACAGAATGGGGGGTTGATGCGCGGGCTGAGGCGCTGGCTCCTCTTTCTCTTGCTCGGGCTCACGTGCGCTGGTATCTTCCTCGACGGGTTTCATCGCGTCTGCATCCAACTTTGAAATCCTGCTTTCGTTCCCATTGGAAAGCTCAGGTTGTGTGTCCGGTCGACGGGAAGCCTCGACCTCTTCCGCACGACGTATGATGTCTATCTCTCCCTGAACGACGATCGCCTCAAGCCACTGGTGATGGATTAAATCAGCAGCCTTGGCTCTCCTGTCTGGATAGAGACGTAACATTGGCGACAAGAACGAAGCAATCGCGTCGGCCTCTGCTTTTGGGAACAAATACTTGTCATGCAAAACAGCTTGGAGCGGCCAAAAACGTAGTTTATTGATATGCCGTAATTCGCCTGAGACGAACGACCACTGTGAGCAACACTGCAAGCGACTGCTTGGTAAACATACGCGCCTTTGCGATTGAAAAATTCTGAGCTGTATTTACCAGAAAGCGCAATAGCTTTCGGGAACTCGCCCACGAGTTCCATAATTTGAGCGATGTGGTCATCATCCTTACTGTAGCGTGATCCAGAAGCCGGATCGAACAGATAATCTCCACCTGTAATGAGCTCAAAGATCTATATAAGCGCATAGTCAGTCAGACGAGGATCACAAGTCTCCACACGTGAGAGCTGTCTCACCACACACGCGACGCTCCAGATGTCTGCACTCGGACCCCATTTTGCACCAAGAATAACCTCGGGGCAGCGGTATTGTCGAGTCTGTATGTCGTCGGTGAAGTGGTGTTCCGTCCATGTTGCTAAATGGATGATACGTGGGGACTCGGGGAAAGATAAAATTTATCCTGACGTACCATTCCCTAGATCCGCAATTTTGACGGTAATCTTTTCCATGCCCTCGAGCATGCTCGAGCTCGTTGACGTATCACCGAAGCTTTGTTGAGGTGATTCTCCGGTGATGGAAGTGGAGGGTTTCGCGTCTGAGGACACGGGATCACCTGAACTAGCAGGCTTCGTGGTCGAGAGATCTTGAGATTGCGAGGACGAGGAGCTCGCTACTGGGTGGTTGGGCGCCATTTGAGTCAGCAATGATGGTCCTGGCGGATTCGTTGGGTGTGGCGACGTCATTTTGTTAAACCCCGGATCTAGGGAGACGTCTGAAACTCGTTCTGCGGTGACCTCGATAGAGTCCGCTCTCTTGGAACTCGAGCTTGCTTCTGTAGTGCCTGCGCCGGCGGCGAGTGCGGATCCGTAGGGGTTCTCCCTCGAGAGCGAGCCGGAACCAAAGGAGCCTGGCTTCGACGCCGCTTCACCGTCTATCTTACTCATGCCGAAAGCAAGCTTGTCGAACTTTGGACTGCTACCAAAGGACATGGAAGAGGACGGAGAGGGGAGTGGTTGTGACCCTGTTATGAAGACCGACTCGGAACGTGGGGTCTGATTGCCCCCACGACCTTTGGAGGGTGGCACACCAATCAACCGCGAGGGAGGTGAGGTAGTGTTGGCGGAGGCCGCCGTCTCAGATTCAATGATGGACTCGACATCGTCGATGCAGATGAGGACGTTTTCTGGTTTCAAGTCTGGGTGAAAATCAGCTCCTGCCGGTGCGCCGCCCCCCAAATAAAATAGCACTGACCAGTGTGAATGACGCCGCAACACCGGTGCATGTAATCTAAACCGAGTAACACCTGCTTAGCTATCTGTTTCACCAGAGGCATGGGAACGCCCTTGTTCTGATGCCGCTTGATGAGACCCAACAAATTTTCGCCGAGGACTTCGAACACCATGCAGACGTGCGTGCCATTCGGGCCCTTGTGTTTAAAGTGGTCAAGAAAGGATATGACGTGCGACCGGCCAGGGTGAGTGTGAGATGGGGAGGGTGGGGGGTTCGGATTATCAGGAGTGGGTTGAACTGGAGGCGTGGAGGAGGTAATGAGGCGTTGAAGAAGCTTTATTTCGTCCAAAGCGGTCTCCGTATATCTTGGAGCGGACTTGACCACTTTGAGCGCGACATGGCGGTTCAATCTAATTTTTGGGTAATAAGATGAAATATAAGAGATGGGCTCGTGAGTGAGTGGGCGCTTACTTTGTGTCTTTTGCCAGCCAGACGGTGGAAAAGTGGCCCCAGCCAAGCTTCCTGACTACAACGTACCTACCGTCTGAAAAGCTGTCGCCAATGTGGACGGGATGGTAGCCTCCTTTGACGTAGTCTTCCCAGTCCTCTTCTTCCTCTGTCATGATGGATTGTGAATGAGACGTGTAGGAACCGTGAGACATGACTGGTTTTTCGGGGTATGCTGTAAACGAAAAACGATAAGCCTATGTTGGAGGAGCCGCGATAAGGAGGTTAGGAAATTATGAAAGATAAGCTTACGGGTGGTCTAAAAGGGTATTTTATGGGTTATTGAATTGCGAATGCGAGAACGAGCTTGCCCGCTGTCCAACACGGTGTCCACGGAGAAACCAACAAGTATGGCCGTCGAGTTCGCCCGGTCGTCGAGCACCTGCGACAAGGGGATTTGTTCCACAGCTTTTATTTCCATATCAGGAAATGGTAGATTTCTCATATGATTGGATTGCTGACTAATCATATGCGGCCCTTGTCACGCGACCACTCAGTCGTTTGAGTTCTTGACCTCCGAGTCTTGTCTAAGTACTCGTCGTCTACGCTTGTGCTACCGGTCGAGTCGTCGTCAAAAAGCCGTGTCTCTGTTCCGTCAAACTTGTTTTTTTTTCTTCTTCTTACCTTCTCCGTCACCGTTGGCATGGTCGGTTGCCATCTTGCATTATTGTAGTGAGTCGTCAACAGGTTACAGCGCTCCGATCCAGCCAATGTCGTTGGTTTCGCACAGATTGAATAACCTCCCGTATCTGCCGGCGTTGCCATTTCAAAACTCCAACTTGCAAGCTACCCGGAACGCAGAAGAAGCCCCACCCAGTCTCACCCCTGGCACACGATCATACAGCCTTTTGATATGACTCAAGAGCGTACAAACGTACTCGGATGCAGATACTTCGCATGATTTAAGGTGGAGATATCCTACACCCGCCGTATTTGCTGACACGTGCTTGCCTCGTGTACCGCGGCACCCCGACTCAGAATTGATCCTGATTAATTATCTGATGGACCGCTGGACCCCGCGCAAGGCTTGTATATTCCACGGACTGGCTCGGATACGGGTTTATATGCCCAGACCACGTGTTCTGGACATGGCCTGGCCTCGCTCTGGTATCGCTCGCACAATCGCAGCATGGCTTCTCTCCTTAGCGCTTGCGTCTGCTGATCGCAGATTACGGCTTCGCAGTGGTTCTCTCTGCTGGAACACACGAGGCAAACCTTCTGACGTCTGTCCTTGCCTGCAACGTTGCCTGGCGTGCGACTGCCTTCCCGCCACACTCCCTTTCATCCCTCCAGTTGCTGTGCCAGCTTCACTTTCCCAGACGTTGACCATACCGGTCTCGCATCTCTACTGATGCCAGATGTCCGCTGATTTCGACGACGACGAGCACAGGTGTTGTGTTTCCTCGGTCCCGTGGGTGCGATAATAAGCTGACGTGCATCAAACACTCTTTCTCCTCGTCAAGGGCACGCATTGCCCATGAACACCCTGTTGATGTCCACTCCAGCCCGTCCTCATTGTCATCGGGGGATCATACGTACTTCCATTCCCACCCCCGACGTGGCTCTAAAACCGGGTCTAGCAGCAGCCACTTGTTAGCACGCCTCATATCCCGGGAGGAAGAAGTCCGCGACATCAAGGCCACTCTTGTCGTCACCACTGAACGTCTCGAAGCTGAATCATCCCGCGCAAATGCCGCTGAACGTCGTGCCCTCGATTACTTTCATCGGCTGCGGATCGCCACCGAGAATCGTGAACGTGCAGAACAGGATTCGGCGAGGCTTCGAGAGGAACTCAAACTGTACAAGCTGCAACTTGACAATGCGCAGAAAGAGATCTTTCGAGCCCAGGATATCATCGATCAAGTATCAAACCAACGAAACGAAGCCGAGGCCGAGGCTGCAAGGGCCAGAACAAAGGCGAGGAAGCTGCAGGAAGAAAAACTCATCATGCATGCACGCGAGGAAGGCCGCCGATTGGGATACAGGCAAGGATTATCCATGGGCCGCAGGATAGGCTATGACGAAGGTAGATGTGGCCGGCTCACAGAGTCACCGGACCGAGTTTCTCATTACCCTTTATCCCTAGAAATGAATGATGACGGCGACAATGTTCCCGAACGCGGCGAGTCCACTACAGATGAAGAGCGTATGGATCCACGACCACACCCCCAGTTGCGTTCCAGTGAATCACTGCGACAACAACCGTACGTCACTGGTCGCGTTACACGCCCCTCGTTACCCACATTGATCACAGAACGCGCTCCGAATCGGCGCCCCCTGTACGTACGTTTGATGCCACCTTGGCACCGCCACTCCCTGTCCGCGTCTACACGCCCTCTCATGAGCATCAGCCCTCCCCGCCCCGCGATCCTGATGGGCCAGAGACCATTCACCCGATCCCAATCCGCCCCAGTCCGATCATACCTGCCCGGCCGATTAGCGTTCCTATCGACGATGGATGGATCCCCAGAGTCGATTCTCGCACGTCCCAAATTCACATGCCATCCCCGCACAAATTGCAGCAACCCATTCCAGCATCGCCCAGTGCTCCTCCAATTGAGGTCCAGGATCGCCGCGGAACCCCTCATCAAGAGCCAACTCCAGTTCCGCCGCCTGTTCGGTCTCGCGATTATGCTTATCAAACATCCGTCCCCCCGCCATCGATTCCGCGCGTACCATCACTCGCATCCCGCGCCTCTACTCATCTTTCGCAGTACGATATAGTGAATAAGCGACCGGGGAGTGCGTTACGGAACGAAATTTACATCGGAAGACCGAGGAGCGGGAGTCAACCCTCCAGGGAAAGCACATCTCGGAACGAGTATCTTGACTCTGAGCGCCGCTATTCCAGCAGAACAGAGGCCGAAAACATTGCTGATCAGTGGCGAGCCGATACTGATATCGTACCCGGGCCTCCGCCGCGTCCATATGTCAGTCTGCCTTTTCCACCCTTGACTCATCATACTGACACTTTGCCATGCTTACCAAAAGACGCCCTCTGCATCTGCTCCGCCACACAGAGTGCCACATTTTTACCGGCCGCGGGAAGTCGTGACGCCCACGCCCCTCGGGGACAATGACGACCCGCGGTCCCGTACACCCGTGCCGACTGAACCCACTGCAGGACAGTCGCATCCACCAGATGACTCCCATCCTGCACGCCCCCGCCCCCTTGCGGAGTATCACCGTAAACGCGTCCGTCAACGTCAACGTCCTGGTTCGGGGGGCAGTGGCAGTATTCCCAACATCATCGTTGAATCACCGGTAAGTATCTTGTTTGCGCATGTGCTCGTCCACTCACCAGGCCCTTGTCGTATTCGCGCATGTGCATCGAATCTGGGGTGGTAGTCGGAACCCGAGACGACCATGTCACCGTCTGTGACAACTGCGGCGCAGCCGGAACTGCTGAGCCCCGAGGCCGCGAACCGACCTCTACCGCAGGAAGACACGAGCCACCACACGCAGCCACCACCCCCGTCGTCCCGTCCGCACAACCGTGACCACGCCTCCGCCTCCGCCTCCGTGTACGACGTTGTCCCACCGCGCTCCGGGACGCCGCATTCCCCCTGGCCCGCCGGGTTCGTCCCTTATCCACCTGGCCACACCACATCGTCGTCGAGCGGGACCAAGTCAGGTCCCGAGCGCGAGCACCGCCGCACGTACGATCGCGCCAACCTCACCCCCGGGCCCCTCCTGCTCTCCAACCGCACCCCGACCCCGCTCCCTGGTGCACTGCCAGAGGGTGCCATGGGGAGGGCTGGGAGTCAGGGTAGCAGCGGCGGGTACGGCCGTGCGCGGTCGCAGAGCGCGTCGACGCCAATGGGTCGGTACGCGGGTGTGTACGAGGCGGCGCCGTTGCCACCGGGGGTGACGTACCCGGCGCCGCCTGAGCGTCCGCAGACGTCGCATCGTCAGTACAGATCTAACCGCGATCGCGATCGAGATCGAGACTGGGAGTGGGACAGAGACAGAGAGAGGGACAGAGCCCGGGAGAGACACCGAGACGTAGGTGGGTGGGAGCGGGAGCGGGAACGGGCACGAGACTATGATAGAGATCGGGAGAGAAGACGCGATCCAGGGCGAGATTACGAGCGCGATAGGCGGAAGGAGCAAGACCCAGATGATACGGGACTCGACGAGGAGCTCACGCGCTCGCCTGCACCGCTCCAGCGACCCATCTCACTCTTCGATTCCGATTCGGCATGACATGCGATACCTAAGTGATTTTTCTTTCCTCTCTGGCATCATGCCACCCACGACTTCAGAGCAGCCTCTTCTTCCATGCGTCCCCCAGAGTTTCTTCGCGATTCATTGATTATTCGCTTTGATATAGTATGTAAAATATAGACGGTCTAGACTGGGTTTCTTGCCGCACTGTGTATCCTTCTTCGCAACGATTCTCATGTATAGTATGCACTGTTTCCCTGCACGCATTCAGTTGTTGAGACTCTTGTGTACTCGCGACTGCTCGGTATGTACCACTCGTCTGGATCAATACCAGAACTAGGTTTTATTCCAAGACTTGAGTCAGTGATCGTACACTGGTTTACAACAGGTATCGTACACAGGAAGCTTGACGTCACAACGTACAAGATCTCTACAACCCACTCCACTCCACGGTCTTGTTCACCACAAAGCTCGCCGTCAACGGCAACACGTCACTGCCCGGTCCAACGCTCACCCCGTACTCTCCGCGTTCGATCACCCAGCTATTGATCCGGTCTTCCCAATAGGACACCGAGATCTTGTCGAGGACCAGCACGACCTGCGCGCTTGCGCCGGGTGCGAGGTCTTTCACCTTGCCAAACGCACGGAGCAGGCGCAGGGGGTGGGTCAACTCGGACGTCTTGGGCATCGACACGTACAACTGCACGACCTCGGACCCTGTAACCGAGCCCGTGTTGGTCACGGTGACTGTAGCAGTCAGATGGAATTCGCCATCCGTAACGACGGGCGTAGAGAGGCTGAGGTTGGACAACTTAAACGTGGTATATGAAAGACCGTGTCTGTAGGACATCAATTACGCGTTCGCGCCTTTCACTTGGCAGATAACTCACCCAAACGCAAATTGGGGGGCGATACCGCGGTGTTGGAAATGTTTGTAGCCCTACACAGGGAGTATCGATTACGCCCGAGCCGACGCTCATAGAGGAGATACGTACGACGAACAAGTCTTCTCCGTACCGCAAGACACCGTTCTCCGAATGGAAATGACCATGCGAAGCGATGTCCTCGAGTCTCTTGGGGAACGTTAGGGAGAGTTTGCCTGAGGGGTTCTTCCTCCCAAATAAAACATCGGCAATGGCGTCACCAGTTGCGTTGCCGAGGTACCAGGAGTGAACGATAGCGGGGACAGAGTCCGCCCATGGGAGCGTTATGGATGATCCCTAACCCATAATCGAAACACCTTCAGACAAGGCACAGCAAAACGGAGAAATTTGCCTTACGGATTGGGTGACTACAACCGTCTTTGGGTTCGCGGCCAACACTTTGGTGATCAACTCGTCGGTTCGGCCAGGTAGGGACAAAGTTTTCCTATCGTAGCCCTCCGTTTCCCAATCTGCATTCAGGCCAACGACGGCGATAACAACATCCGCCTCCGATGCCAGCTTGACGGCTTCGGCCATCTTCACATCGGGATCTTGGACCTCGGCACCACCGAGACGTACACCAGGGTTGCTGTCCTGGACCATTTCATCCTCATCGCCATCCGCAGGCGCCCTGACGTTGCAGAACACGACCAAGATGTTGTACTTGACGCCAGCTTTGAGGTTAACCCTACCTTTCTCTTCTTGCGAGCCGCTGTTGAAGAACGATTCACCACGACGCTGACGCGTCCAATTGTCAATGACTAGCTTGCCGTCGACAAATAGCTGGGGGGAGACGGGTTAGGATAACACACCCTGCAAAGGGACATATCTACCTTGGCCCTTCCGGATACAGTCAGTCCGAACTCGAACGTGCAATCGCGGGTTCGAGGCTTCAGCTGGCCTTCAAGTTTCATAGTCCACCTGCGGGTGATCCCTTTTGGTGCGGAAGTGCTGATGAAGATACGTGTCTCATCCACGAGTCGTGATTCATAAGGCGTGCTCAAGGGAGCCATGCTCTCGTCACTTTCGTGCGCGTACCAGGTACCAATCCATCCGCGCTCTCCGGATGGCGTCGTAAGTTCGAAGTCAAGAGTGGGCATCTCCATGTAGGCTAACGCAATGGTCAGCTGCTTCTCTTTCGGATCAAGATGCGACGTACTACTAGCGCCTTCGCTGTAAGTGACTTCGACATTGGGTGGAAGGGTGTTGACAATACCCTGGTACGGAGAAATAAAGTACGAAGGCTTCAGGGCGGCAGAACCACCCCCAGATAAGACGACAGCTTGCGCATTGCCACCCACGATCGCGATCTTTTTCAGGTTTTGAGGCCGAAGAGGTAAAAGATTGTGTTCATTCTTCAAGAGGACAATTGACTCTGCCGCCAGCTTGCGCATGAGAGCTTTATCTTCATCACTCTCAACAGTTCGTTCGATGCCATCTCCGTCCAAAATCTGAAGGAAACATTAGTACATGCTGAAGATGATGGGAGAGGACAAATTACTTCAGGAGATTCTTGTGCGACTCGCTTAGCTAATTCGACCACCTTTCTAGCTCGCTCCTTAACAGTTCGGACTGTGACCTTGCGAGAGCCAATTGAACGAGTCATGAGATCAGGCGACCGCCATTTGTTTGTCCCTGGCATCTCGAGGTCCAATCCAGCATTTATACTGAGGTCAATACTATAAATCCCAAACCTGAATAATGAGTGACGTTAAACGGACATTATTCTTAGCGCGAGGATCAAACCTGGTCATACCAATCACTCATTGTCAACCCGTCGAATTTCCATTCGTTCCGGAGGATGTCTTGAAGCAGGTGACGATTTTCAGATGCATGGGTGCCGTTGACGCGGTTATAGCTAAGATTCCGAGCATTGAATGGTCAGTGGATGTAGAACAGGTTTAGTAAACGCACGAAGTCATGAAACACCAAGGTTTAGCATGCTTTTGCGCGAGCATGAACGGCATTAGGTAAATCTCACGGAGAGCACGTTCGCTAAGTATACTATCATATGCCATTCGATCGTTCTCCTTGTCGTTGCAACTAAGATCGAAAATGAGTTACGATCATAGCAAAATATACGAAGACAGACATACACGAAATGTTTGATAGTGGTTCCAATACCACCTTTCTGGACACCCTTAACATAGGCAGCAGCGATGAGGCCAGAAAGTATTGGGTCTTCCGAGAAGCTTTCAAAAGACTTTGGTATATTAGCATGTGTCCGACTACAACGTCAGTGAGAACCTTACCCTTCCTCCAAGAGGGTTCTGTATTGTGAATACGCGTCAGTCGGTGCAAGGATACATTTCGGACGAACGCACCCTTTGGATGTTGCACGTTGGTGCAAGGATGACAGGAGCAGCTCTGAGCTTGGCCTCGGCTGCGAGAAGTTTGGATCCAGTTTGCTCAATGAGCTCGGTGTCCCAAGTTGCGCCAAGTGCAGTGGCTGAAGGGAGACACTTGGCAGGCGTGCTCATAAAGAAGTGGTTTCCTCTGATGCCTGCATACGGGTTAGTGCCAAGCAGAATGCAACAGGAAGATACACATGCCATTCGGGCCATCGCTGACCTTGATAGCTGGTATACCCAGACGAGGTACCGCATGTGTGTGCCAAAAGCCAACACCGGCGGTCAGCAAGATCGCTTCATCTGTGGTGAGTTTTTCGACGATCTCGTCGACGTTTGCATGCGCGAAATCTGAAGGGGGCATTTCTGTGGACGGTGAGGAGGACGTCCTGGAGGAAAGAAAGAAAGACGTGGGGGCGTTGCTCCACTCTCTTAAGAGTCTTCGTAGTCGCGCATGTGACACGGAACAATATCGATGTCCGAGGTTTCTCCGAGAGGGAAGGAGAACCGCCGCCCCAAACTTGTCAAAATGACAATAGCGTGGGGTACAACATTTCTAGTGCGGGGCGCCGCAGAGCTCGTTCGCACTGGGAACTGGCCATTGGGCGACAATCAAACATCAAAGATAGCGATCTGGCCCTGGTGGCAAACAGAACTTGGTCACTTAGTGCGTGACATTGCGTGACATGGTTGATTTTTAATCACGTGACCTATCGCGTTGTTCAAACGCGCCCACCTCCGATTTCTCTTTCCCTTCCACCTCCAAGTCATCCGCTCTGACAGACATGCACAGCTTGCAGGTTAGTGGACCGCTTTAACGTGATATTACCCTAACTGTGTGCTCCTTATTAGCCAGGTCCATCTGCATCCACGTCGACAGGAAGTTTAAAAAGACAGTTATCAGGAGAGATGAGCCTTTCACCAGGAAGCACGCATCCGTCGAAGCAAGTCTTGCGTCGTCCGACAAAGCGAACAAAACAGGCTCCGGAAGCCTCACAGCATGTTCACACCTCGCAAAGCACAGCTCGGTCCACTGGCATGCCTCCCTCCCCTGCCAAAGTGTTGAAAGGGCGTGTGACAGCCACCTTAAAGGATTTAACTGCAGAGCCTAGCGAGATGGCTCGACCAGGAATCCATCCCATTGTTCCACAGCCGATTGTGGCACAGCAAGCGCCGACCTTCTCTGGCAACTTCGATTTGTACGGAATGTATCTTCCCTTCCTCGCCAAACTTTGTTTGCCCCAAGGGGCAACGGCACCCGACTATCCCGCCGTATACGATAGGATCCTCGCTTCTCAGGCCAAGCATGACTACACCGCACGTTGTTACCTCGCGCCCCAGGATACATCCTCCTCCGCCCCGCCTCATGGTCACTTCGAGAGTGGGACGGTGCTAGATCCTATGGCCGAACGTCCATTTGATATCACGCTCGACTCCTTTACGTACAAGAAATCCCTCTCGTTCACCCCTACCGAGCGGTTATCTTTTCAAGCCCCGGAATACAGCAGCCCAGGACCAGGTCTTGTCGGACACACCGGGCTACTACCTGTGTGCGGTATCAAGAGTGCCAAGGGCGTCTTCAAGATAAAGCGTGTCTGGGTCAAGGAACAGGACGATTTAGTGAAAGAACTCTTTGAAGGTTTCTTTTCCTTCAGTGTCTGCTATGACAGCCTGTACCGAAAGGCGGGCCACGGCAGTGGAGCCAAGTACAAGTTTGCCTTCTGGGGAGTTAGAGCGATGAAGGACAACACGGGCAAGGAGATTGGTCTGGGCCCGAGAAAGTGGTAGGCCGCCATCAATGCTTTAACCCTAGTATATGTTCTCCATTTATGCGGGTGAGCTTCTTTACTTGGTTTCAATCATGTCCTATCTCGATTTGTAAGTGTGTACTTGCCAAGTGATCCCTTGTAATTGTCATCTCTTCTTAACTCGCTCAAGGAGACCGATCTCCGAGCCCCAATGCCAAAATCGCCGGTGAAACGTTTGATGTAAAGGTGTTGGACAACCCCATATGAAGCCTCTGTCTCACAGGCCTCGGCGTTCTGCGTAGACTCAGACTGTTCTGGCATGGCAGCTTCTGATGCGCTACTTCACCCGAGTCAGCGAGTTCATTATCTGCAGCCTTCTTAAGCTGACTTGGCAGAACTTAGAACCGCAAAACTACTACTACTACATCAGGCGATCACGGCCGAGCACAGCCTCTCCTGGGCCAGGCTCATCACCTCGTGCACGTGGCGGCCCGCCTTCCTCTCTAATTGAAATCGCAAACCGCCTCGTTTCTTCTATCCTGAGCTGGCATTCATATTAGCCTCAGATCGCCTTCTCAGCTGCTCGAGCTGCCTTTGACGATCCATAGCGAATTGCTCCATCAGACGATCGAATCTATCCTTTGCATCCTGCTGTTCTCCTTCCAACTTCCGGTGCTGCTCTTCGCTAGCTTGTACCTCGGCTGCAAGTCGCTTCGCCTCTTCCGCCGTCTTCGCCTGCATACCCAGCAGAGCTGCACATTGCTTATCGGCCTGATCGCGCATCTCTCGGCGCTCCGTCGCCATCTGTTCCTTAAGGGACTCGTTGGCACGTACCGCTTCCCGCAGCTCTTCATCCAGCTTCCGGAACGCTTCCTTGGCATCTTTAATCTGATCCGAGAGCCGCCGCCCATCTGCCTCCATCTTGTTCAGAAGACGTTTTAGAGCTGCATATTGCTCGTTGGTTCGCTTTCGCGGGGTGCGGGTCATATCCTGCTCGGTTTCTGAATCTTTACGCGCATCGTGAAGGGTCCTTGCCAACCTCCCCTTATCCTCCTCGGCGAGCACCATCTTCTGCTCGAGTGCTATACTCTCCTTCGCCAGCTCGGCTCGTAAAGCAAGGTCGTTCCTCTGCGCTGCCTCTTCCATTTCTTTCTTCAGTTCCGCCAGCTCCCTCTCGTGCCTCTTCTGCATCTCCCGCATCTCTGCTGTAAGAACAGTGCCGGCTGACGTGTCTCCTAGCGTCATACCAGCCTCCAGCTCATGCTGGATCTGCATCGTGACTGCGTCGAGTGGAATAAGTTCTGACATGATCGCTCGAGCAGACTCCACGGTATTCAAATGGCGACGCATCCCGGCTTGATTATCAAGGAGAGCCTTGAATGCGCCGGCCCGCAAGGCTTTCTCCCGGCTGTCTCCTTCCTCTTTGCTCACTCGACTCCAGTTCGTAGTGACAATTAGAACATTCTTGAGGTTCTCGTCACCGCAGAGGGAGTGGAACATCCTCAGATTCTTGCGTGAGATCCCGCCAACTCGAGGATCTGAGATGCGGTGCATGTAAATAATCCCATTGAGCCTCCGTCGTTCACTGCCAATCCAAGACGATCAGAAGGCATTGATACGAGGGAAACAAAATTCAAGCACACTTACCCTTCCGCGGGCTCTAAGAAGCGGACAATTTTCTCAAGAACCTCCGTGTCGGTGACACCCTCCCGAGAGTCGTCGAAACCAGGTGTATCGATCAGCATCACGGAGTGTCCAGTCCCTCCATCCACATAACGTGCCGTCTGAACATCGATCGTCTCGGACTCGGGATCATGACCGATGCGAATGCGCTCGTCGTTGGTAAGAAGACTAATGAACTACGTTTAAGGGATGTAAGCTTGCGACCCGCGAGGTTCTCGAATACTTACCGATGATTTTCCTAGCAGGCGGAAAGGGAAAACTGAGCATAGACAACATGCGAAATGTGGCCGAGTAAACGTACCAGTACCCGATGCGCCCATGACTCTGTGAATGCATATCAACTCGAGAGTCCATGTCATATATGGAGAAGTCACGTACGCAACCATTACATGTACGCCGGTATCCCAGTCGGCAGCTGTCGTCTTATGGGGCATCCCCTGTGCAAATCCTGGGTCCCCTAACAAGCAGGATGGATGAGTCGGGCTTCGAGATGCACACAATGCGATCGTGGACGAGGTCCACGTACCAGCCACAGTCGCGACCGAGACCCTGTGAATCTACATCAGATCGAGAAGTCATCGTATACATCAAGAATTGCGCATACGGAGACCCTTGAGTTGCATCAAAAGTCGTCTTTTGGTTGGTCATTGTCACAAAGTCTGCTTACATCACTAAAACCTTAAGATCGTGCTAGGCCATGTTTGACTTGCCAAATGGAGCCCTGGATCTGCTTCGGCAGGCGCCGGCTTGTGTCCAAGTCGCCGGTTCGAATCCTGAAAGAATCGACGAGGGGTTTGGTGGGTACTCACGTGAGTCCTTGACGTCGAAGGCTCCTCACGTAGTCTCCGCGTCCGTAAAGGGATTTCCTCTTGGAGAGTAGGCGTCAAGTCCCCTTCAAACTGCTCTTTTCCCTTGAATGACCATGTTTCCCGCCTCCACCACTTGACTACAGACAATTTAAGTGCCTTCATTCCACATGTCCCCAAAGATTTCCCGACCATGAATGACCGTTTCTGCCATAGGACATGCATCAACCTGATTTGAGATATACTCGCTCAGCGCATAACACGCTGGCACACTCATCCTGTCGCGGCATCGGGGAATGCGCCGAGGCAAGCATTCGCCTCCGAAACTTGAGAGTGAATTCTCAGCATGTGGAGTCTGGTGTTATTGGGTCCCCGGTCGAATGCTCGCTTCATCACCTGCGCTCGCATTTGCCGGCAACAAGCGACGTGAGAACGTAGCGGGCATTGCCACGAAGGTGGCCTGGGCCATGGGCTAGTATGTGTAAACAAGCCTGAGGTTCCCGCCGAAGTTCGCCCATACATCTAGTTGCATAATAAGTTCCAGATCTGGTTGGTTGCCTGTGACATGGTGTAGGGTGTTATCAATGGACACCGATACCAGCTAACGACCTTTGGATGCACGTGGATCGAAATGGACATCTTTCTGAAGACTCGGAGCCGGGTTTGAATGTGCGGTCAACAAAAGCCAGACTGTACCACTGGCACCGAGTCACTTGGGCTTGCCGGGTGGGCATTTCGGGTGATACAGGGTTGATGTCAAAAATTGTGAACTGCTGGATCTAGAAGCAGTGTCAGTGAATAATGCATATTTCTACTTACAGTCGGCAGACGCAGACCATGTCGGATGGAACAAAGCGATCTGCGAATGGTTGTTCACATGGCTCGCATTACATCTTAGAAGGTCGATTGCCACATCACAAGGTCAATATATACATCGGGAATGTATTTAAGAACGCCATCGTCACTTGCTGGAGAACAACTTCCTAGTGACCACGAACGGGGAAACCAAGATGCCGATCGCAAAACCAACCACCCCGCCAACGGTTCCGAGAAGCCTTTCTCCCACATCCACATAGTCATCGATGATCACCCCCAGCTCGCCGACAATCCGACCCACAGGGCCACGACCAGCGGGTCGTTGTGTGTCCGACGGATCCTGGGGTGCAGTTGCAGTTGCAGTAGCCCTTGTAGTGTTTTGCGCGCCCAGTTCCTCCACCTGATTTTCACGCGTCTCGACAACGGCCCTTTCTAATCTCTTCCTATCATCATCGGCACGCGCCATCTTGAGCTCCAAAGCTTGGCGTTCCTCGGCCAACTCGGCTCTCAAGGTGAGATCGTCCGCCCTCATCGCATCCTCCATCTCCTTTTGCAGTCCGGCCAGCTCCTTTTCGTGTTTCTTCTGCATTTCCTGCATGTGAGCGATGAGGATGGTACCGGCGGAGGTATTTGCTAGTGTCGTTCCGGCCTGTAACTCTTCCTGGATCCGCAATGTCACTGGCTTGAGGCCGATGAGTTCGGAAACGATCTGTTGTGCGGACCCGACAGTGTTTGTATGACGACGCATTACGGCTCCGCCATCAATAAGGGTTTTGAAGGCGTTAGCCTTCAGGGCAGCCTCACGGGTAGTGCCTTCCTGCTCGCTGACTCGGTTCCAGTTGGTAGTGGCGATGCGAACATTTTTGAGGTTAGCGTCGCCGCACAGCGAGTGGAGCATCTTGAGGTTCTTTCGAGCAATACCACCAACACGGGGATCCGAGATGCGGTGCATGTAAACGATACCATTGAGCATCTTCCCCTCGCTGATGATGTCGGGTCAGGAACAAAGTGGGATAGAGAGGACATGGCGAATACTTACTGTCTCCCAGGCTGCAAGAATTGCATGATTTTTTCAAGGATATGGGTGTCAGTAAGGTTGCCCTCCCGGGAGTCGTCAAAACCAGGCGTGTCGACAAGCACCACACGACGACCAGTCACCTGATCCACATAGAAGGCAGTTTGGATATCAGATGTTTTGGATTCGGTGTTATGGCCGATGTGGATATTATCGTCGCCTGTCAAAAGACGGATGAACTGCGTGCGAGAAATATAAGTGAAAACTTGCGTAGGGCCAGGTTTCCAATACTCACTGCTGACTTTCCTGGCGCACGACAAGGTGAGCGAATGTTTGCGGGTTGTGATCGAAAGTAAAACTCACCAGTCCCAGTTGCACCCATAACTC
The DNA here is from genome assembly GCA_038091255.1 of Tylopilus intermedius. Classification (NCBI taxonomy): domain Eukaryota; kingdom Fungi; phylum Basidiomycota; class Agaricomycetes; order Boletales; family Boletaceae; genus Tylopilus; species Tylopilus intermedius. The sequence goes on along the minus strand of JBBPOD010000130.1, from coordinate 8,242 downwards.
TATGGATTTGCATCAGTTCGCAAGACCACTCCACACGTCCAGAAGTACACCTACGCAATTATTAAATCGGGACTAGCTTGATTGGCTATTACCCTCGACATGACTTGAGTACGGGTGACAAGAGCGGCGAGACACTAAAGTCTGTAGGGATGAAAGAGTTGCTGCTTGGAGTCGTGGAGGACATCCGAGTCCGCCGAGTCTGTACGGTTCCATTTCATTACACGTGCCGGCCAACACACAATTTCAGGCGGAGTTGAATGAGTGTGCGGCAACGAGTCAACGTCTTGCGGAATTTAGTGGCTAGCTAAATGTGTATTTTAATTTGAAGTAAGTTATTCAATTTCGTCCATCTGCCATGCTTGAAGTTTAAACCGACTGAAACTGACCAAAACCCAGGGTTTGGACAAGCTTTAAATTCCGGAAAACGCCTCGTGGATATCCCAACGGGAGGAGTTCGTCATCAACCACTGTCTTGGGTCCTGTTCTTGGGCCCATTGATTCTCATCAACATGCCCACTGATCGGAGTACCCATTCGCAACGTGGCAATGATTCAGATAAGAGCGATGGGCTGAGTCGCAACAGAACCTCATGGTAGACCGCTTCCTTCATATCGGGAATTGGATTCTGCCACAGATTGCCAAGTGGTAACTTCTGGCGGCCCACGTGTAGGGCACAGGAGCTCAGCTATTTCGTGGGAATCATCGCTGACGGGCCCATGGCACCAGGCAAGCTATCGAGTGAGTGACAGCACCCTCACGGACGTTTTTCCTACCTTCGAGAAATGAATGGACTACGCCGTGGACTTGCGGTGCATGTTTAAGTACAGCATGGAAGGCGATTGCCTTCCTGATCATATTTGAACTTGAACTTGACGGGTTGCTGATCTCAGTTTGTCTGCCAATCCGGCCAGCGAGACAATCATAGTTGGACTTGTGTGCCCGGGCCTGTCCAGTCAGCTCAGCAAATCATATTTACCCATGCATACACTTGTAGGCATGAGTCCATGGCAGTCTGTGTCATGGATCTGATGGCCATCTGATTGATCGCCAACCAAGTCAAGAATAGTACAACGATGCTGCTGTGTCACAGGCTTCCGAGTCGTAGGGCTTCGAAATAGGGAGAAGTCTTGACTGCAGCGTGGAGTCCAGAAGGGTTTACTGGTACTAGTATATTTCACTAACCTCAGTCTGATTGGACGTCCCGACTGATATGGTGATACCACTAGGAGGGGCAATTACAATGGGTTAGGATCATGACTGGTTCCCGTCAGGTGAATCTCCACTTCGCGCAATTTTCACAAGTGGTCGGATCCCGATCATCTAGTACTCATCTGACTTCTGAGGTGACACTGGCTCCCAGGATGCTTCTTGTTTCTGAGAACCCTTGATTTTAGAATGGAACTTCACTTCATGCAATCTTCACAAGTGGTCGGAGCTCGATTACCTAGTTATTATCTGACTTCTGGGGCGACATTGGCTCTCAGGATATTGCTCATTTCTGAGAACCCTTGATTTCAGAATGGAACTTCACTTCGCGCAATCTTCACAAGTGGTCGGATCTCGATTACCTAGTAATTATCTGACTTCTGGGGCGACATTGGCTCTCAGGATATTGCTCATTTCTGAGAACCCTTGATTTCAGAATGGAACCCCACTTCACGCGATTTTCACCAGTGGTCAGATCTCGATCATCTGGTACTTATCCGACTTCTGGAACAACACCAGAGCAAATCAGGTATGCAATGCGACCAATTAGGGGCGCTGTAAACGGTGACGCACTGCGGTGCCGCTAGTCCCGTTACGCGGTATAAAAGGGTGCCAGAACAACCCCCGGGCCCCAACCACTTCAGGCATCCGAGTCCGGCCTAACTCTCGTCACTCATCGCAGTCTACCTAGTCTCTCATATCCTATCCTTCGCCCCCTACAATCTGAAGAACCTCCAAGACACCGTAACCATTTCTAGTGCAGGGTCGGAAGCTAGCAGGTATGTACAATTTCCTTGAGGGTGCAGAACGGCTTTTCGATCTAATGTAAAATCACAGCAGTCAGAGGATCACGGTCTAAATTGCAGTTTGTACGTTTACCTTCTCCACGATCGCATCATCTTCGCTTGGTGTCCGATTTCAAGCCGAAGTTCTACTCATTCATGTCGTCTGCTAGGGGATCACTGCAGTGCGATCAGTACGCAAAGATCACGGAAGAAATCAGCGGCCGACCAACATACCAGTCGAGACGCAATGGTCATGTATGTATACATCTCGACACATGCTATGGACCTTCGAGCCGATACGAATGCACATATCACGTAGGAAGACAGCAGCCGACCAAGATACCAGCGCAAATGTCATGGTTGCGTATGTATACTTCTCGATATATGACATGGACTCTCGAGCTGACACGAATGCACAGAGTTATGGGCGCAACAGGCACTGGTACGTTTACTATGGCCACATTGCGCAGATTGTCTGACTCAGTTTTGTTCTCCCTTCTGGGTGCTAGGAAAGTCAACGGTAAGCGATCGACTCTGAGAACATCGCCGCCAGTGTATACGAGCTTACGTCGCATAAATGCAGTTCATCAACCAACTCACCTCTGACACGCGCATTCACATCGGCCATAATCCCGAGTCCGAAACATTCGACATCCAAACGGCCCGTTACGTGGACAAAAAGACCGGTTGCTCGGTGGTGCTCATCGACACACCTGGCTTTGACGACTCTCGTGACGGTGTCACCGACACGGACATTCTTCAGAAAATCGTGGACTTTTTGGAGCCCGCGGAAGGGTAAGTGTGGTTTCCGCTCGTATCACGAAATTCTGATCATCTTTCATTGGCAGAGAACGACGGACGCTCAATGGAATCATCTACATGCACCGCATCTCAGATCCACGAGTTGGCGGGGTCTCACGCAAGAATCTCAGGATGTTCCACTCCCTCTGCGGTGACAACAGCCTCGAAAATGTTCGTATCGTCACCACAAACTGGAGCCGCGTGGAAAAAGAGGAGGGCGACAACAGGGAGGAGGCCCTGCGGACCGGGGCATTCAAGAATCTTATCAGCGCTAAAGCCGACATGCGTCGTCATTTGAATACCGTGGAGTCTGCTCAAGCGGTCATGTCTGAGCTCATCCCGCTCAGGGCCGTCACGATGCAAATCCAACAGGAGCTGGAAAAGGGGATGAAACTGGGAGATACCGCCGCCGGGAGTGTCCTCACTGAAGAGATGCGGGTCATGCAGAAGAAGCACGAAAAGGAGCTCGAAAATTTGAAGAAAGAGATGGAGGACGCAGCGAAGGCGAACGATCTCGCTTTACGTGCAGAGTTAGCTGAGGAGCGCCACACACTCGAGAAGAAGATGGCGCGCGCCGAGGAAGATAGGCAAAGGTTGTCGAGGACCCTTGAGCAAACTCGCGAAGACCTGGCAGCCGAACAAGCAAAGTTTCACACACTGCAACGGCAGACCGAAGAACAATCTATAGCTCTAAAGCGCCTTCAGGACGAGACAGAGGAAGAGAGAAAGCGGCTCGCAGACCAGATGAAAGATGCCGAGGAAGCGCGCAAGAAGCTGGAGGTAGAGCAGCGAGAGGCGGTGGAGAAAAACAAGACCCTCATGGAGCGGTTGGAAACGGAGCGCCTCGAGATGCGCAAGGAGGCTGATAAGCAATCTGCGGCTCTGGCGAGTACTCAGGCGAAGATGGCGAGGGAGACGGAACGACTCGCCGCTGAGATAAAAGCTGGCGAGGAAAAGCGTCACAAGTTAGAGGAGGAACAGCGAGAGGCGATGCGAAGAAACGATAACCTGATGGGACAGTTAGCCGAGGATCGCCGAAAACAGCTCGAGGAGGCGCGAAAGCAATCTGAAGCTCTTAGGAAAGCTCAGCTCAAGATGAAGCAAGACGCCAACCGGCTTGCGATTCAGATGAAAGCTGACGAGGAAAAGCGTCGGAAGCTGGAGGAGGAGCAGAGAAAGGCTAAACTTGAGAGCGAGAGGCTCATGAAGCAGCTGGAAGTTGAGCGCGAAAAGAAGCTCGAGGAAGCTGTAGCCAACGAGCTTGCATTAAAGAAGAAGGCCGAGGAAGCTCGTCAGAAACAGGCTGAATATGACGCGCAGATTGCTGTCGTCGAACAAGCGAAGCAGGTGCTCGAGGCACGTGCTAATCGCGGAAACTTTGACAGGTTTGTCAGCGACATGACTGAGGTGATGGGTGAGTGTGTGGAATCGCACGGACTGTTTGGGTTCCTCGGTGGGCTTTTGAAAGCACCTGCTGTAGCCATCAAAAGAGGGCTTGTCGGCAAATAAAGAGATTATCTAGTCCTGCCTATGCTTTTACTCGTGTACTAGTAGCCTTTGGTGGTGTCTAATACTACTCTTTGGCCACCGCTTCGGATAGACGCAGGTGCGAAGGGGCCAAGGAGAGGGTGGCTGGAGAGGGATACTACCTGCTTACCTGCACTCGGCCGAAGACAGCAGTCTGTGCCAGTGACTGCTCGTGCCTCACTGGACTACACCGAGGAAGGCTTTAATCTCTCAGAGGAGGCGATGGGTGTGTTGACGGCAGGGTTGGTGATCGAGCTTGGCAGAGTCAATGTCAATGCGTTCCAACCAAGTGCACCCATCCGGATGTGGATTCTAATTGAACCGCAGACCAATACCTCTTGGTTCGAGTTTGTTTCCTGGTCTCCCTGAGGATGCTGATCGTCATGCTTACAGACTAAAGACTTTTCATTATCCCCGACTCCCACGAAGTGGAGAGGAGGGTTATTGTGCCGACAGGATTTAAGGTTACCCGCAAACGGACCTGCACCGTGCGAATGAGAAACATTACATAATAATTGTATAGTTGCAGCCAACTCAGCCCACTAACCCTCTTGCATTTTCGACTGTAAGTGTCAGCTCTGTGTGGAATAGAACTGTGACTGAATCTTCAGGTTCGTTGAAAAATGTTTTGATTCCCAGTGTAGCGCCATACCATACCCGCACACCTCAGGCTGATCCTGGACACGTCGTCTTCAAGTTACAGAACCCCGGGCCGCCCTTTCGGGTCCCACGCTGCGCTGAGCAGTTGCCTGATTTGGTATTACAGTCATCCACTGCCACTTGAACCACCACTGTCACTTGAACCAACATATATTTCAACATAACGTTCTGGTCTCATCCACCATGTATTGGATGTAGATTACATTGCTATCATCTTGCTGTATGCTTGGGATTAAAATGGACATTAGCATGTCGTGTGTGCATGTATGGATCATAGTTGTTCATATGAAATTACAGTGTTTACAAGATTGCACACCAAATGTCAAGTTAAAAAATCTGAAAAAGTGGAAATCAGGTAGAGCATACAATCTACAGTCTGTGTTAGACTTTTTCAAGAAAGACAACAAGAGCTGGACATGCCAGTACAATGCCGGTGAGGCCATGCTGAAATGTTCATTATCAGTCTGCAATGTTACATAATGTTTGTGTGTGTATGGAGTCGGGGACTTTGGCGCCTCTGCGCCGCTACCGATAAGTATCTACCATTCCCTTTCTATCCTACTTTGTTCCTGACTCGGACATCAGCGAGGCATCTCGGACCCCCGAGTTGGTGGTACCGCTCGAAAGAACTTCAAGATACTGCACTTGCTCTGCGGCGACTCTCAGCTCAAAAATGTTCGCATCGCCACTACCAACTGGAACCGAGTCAGCGAGCAGGAAGGCACTACCCGTGAGGCTGCCCTGAAGGCTAACGCCTTATTGACGGCGGAGCCGTAATGTGTCGTCATACAAACACTGTCGGGTCCGCACTACAGATCGTTTCTGAACTCATCGGCCTCAGGCTAGTGACAATGCAGAGTTACAGGCTGGAATGACACTAGCAGATAGGTCCGCCGGTACAATCCTCGTCGCTCACATGCAGGAAATGCAGAAACGACACGAAAGGAAGCTGGCCGGGCTGCAGAAAGAGGTAGAAGAGGCGAGCCGAGTTGGCTGAAGAACGCCAAGCGTTGAAGCTCAAGATGGCGCGTGCTGATGATGATAAGAAGAGAATAGAAAGGACCGTTGTAGAGACGCGTGAAAATCAGGTGGAGGAACTGAGCACGCGAAACGCTACAAAGGCCACTGCAACTATTCCAGGACCCATTAGACACACAATTATCTGCTGGTCGTGGCTCTGGGTTGTGTCGTTGGCGAGCTGGGGGTGACTATGCGAGAACAGGAGAGGGGCGTCTCAGGACTGTCAGCCGGTTGGCTGGCGTCTACCGTTCGTGGTTACTAGCAAGAAGTTCTCCAGTTACATTCCCGATGTATATATCGACCTTCTAAGATGTAGTTCAGAGTAGAAAACGGCCTCCGTTTTCGGGGCGTTTGAACACCGTTTTGCGCAGGTACGATACAGAGCAACACGTGTCCACTAGAGACGAAATATGAGCTACGGTGATCCTGTAGGAGTGCCGCATAGGGACACGTACAGGACATCGTCGGCGATGACTTCGGGCAATTCCAAAACGATGAAGCTACCGTCGGAGGTCAGACCTGCCAGCTTGTTGCTGTAAACGGCCATGTCAATCACCTGGGTCAAGGGCGCAAAGATAGTCGGCAACTGCAGTAAGGTACGACACTGGAACACGAGATGGCAAGGATGCGACCCATGGTCATGGCGTATAGCGATCCAGTGGGTTGCACCAGTGATTGTTCCAAGCAAGAAGACAGCGTCCTGCTTGACAAGCGCGATGGCAGTCGACTTGACCGCATCCCTGGGCACCTGGATAGCTGGCCCGGGAGACATCGAACACGATTGTCTGCGGTTAGGGACTGCACGGCATTGAGACTGGGACGCGAGGAGTGGAATGAATGCATACCTTGGGGCTCGATTGAGGCTTGCCCCTGCTGACGGGCGTCATTCTTCCGGTTTGGGGAGGGCCTCGCCCTGTCCCTTCTGACAGGGGGGATTGGCTAGGGGGACTCTGTAGATCTGCCGCGACGCGAAGGTAGTAGCTGAACAGGGAACCTGGGTGGCGATGCGCGAGGGGAAGAGAAGAGGGTGGCTTTGAAGGAAAAGAAGGGGGGTATAGGTCGTGATTGCTGTTGTTGCGAGGCTAGTTGGTTGGGATCCACCTAGGAGTGCTCGTCTACAGTATTATACGGGTCGAATGAAAGGGATGGCGGCTGGGTGGAAGCATAAGGACTGGCTGCGGGATGAGGTTCTTGACCGGCTTTCGCTTTGGATCGTTGAGCGAACCGAGGAACGCGGACATCCACGAGTCTTCGTTTGTGGACGTGCTCACGGGGGGCTTCTTCTTTGCAGCGCCGTTTGACGCGAGGGCGTCGAAAGGGCAGATGAACTCGAACATGGACTTGCGTGGGCATGTTGGGGCTGCAAGACAAGGATAGACCAGGGTGGCGGGGGAAACTCTCTGGCAGGTTCCTGTGGAAGATATCCATCTGAGGGATGATAAAGCCCCACTGGATGCTGCTGCAGGGGGGCGGGGGTGGGAGTGCAGGCAGGACGGGATGTTGGCTCGATCGTGGAGTGGTGCTGTCGAGTGGATCAGTCCAAAGGGTGTCAAAAGTAGTCCCAGTAAGCCACGAGAGGGAGAGGGAAGAGAAAGGAAAAACGGGAGATGGGCAAAAAGATGGGTGCCTTGTTGGAGGGCAAGCTTACCCTGCCATGAGCTGTTCGAGTAGGATGTTTCCCTAGGTTTCGCTGCTGTTCGAGGGCGACTAACTGGATCTCTGCAAAGACGACGCGGATGGGGTTGGGATCTGGGATGCGGCGGGAGAGGGCGCTCTGTCTGTCGGCAGCGGGGGAAGCGGTGCACTAGTGAGCCAGTTATACTTAACCTTTGTTCGAAATTCTACCTCAAACTTGTGTTTTCCGATCACTTTACATAATGGGGCGCGTGATATCCCCGTGAGCAACTTGAAGAGGGTTGGTCACCCGACACTTCTCCAAACCCTGGATCATCGTCAATCGATACTCAATCCGCCTCGTGGCGGGCCTTACGGTGACCAGCTTCAAGACTGGACAAGTTTGATCGTAGTGACTTCCCCACATGCACCCCACGTTGTCATCACAAGGGCTATTAATACTACAGTCAACCCTGTCATAACGCATACCTCTCGGGAAAAGGCGAAAGCTATGGGTTATAAGAGAGTATGGGGTATTCGAGAGACAGCTATGGGCGGGGAAAAAATAAGGGAAGTGTATGTACTCTATTCAAGTTATTTACGAGAGGGATAGTTATTTTGTCGCCCCA